>JBBPSN010000355.1:0-20893 GCA_038093615.1 Austroboletus olivaceoglutinosus | reverse complement strand
GGTTCCAGGTTGCTTAAGGAAGCTGCATAGCCTGCCCCAATTGGGATGCATAGCCATACCCTGCAGGGTCCAACACAGCCTGTCAGCAGCACAGCCATAAGGCCCTGCAATTGCAAATTGCCCAAATAGTGTAAACAATAAAGTTTACCCATAACTGGATGCATAGCCTTTTGTATGACTCATTATGACTCATAGTGAGTCATAAGTCTGCTTTAAGGGTCTAACACAGCCACATGCAATTAGTATATATAGATAGCTGATCTGTGCCCTAGATTTCAATCAATTTGATCAAACCTTCAATTCCTGAAGGAGTATCAAGATCCCAAGTGAGATCTGGGAGGGAAAAGGGTCCATTAAGTTTGCTTCTACCTATATTACATAATATTTAAGTGTACAAAGCAAAACTCAGCCCTAAATCAACCTTTTGGTGCATAGTTAGTAGGAGAAAAGGTTAAATAACCACTCCACACTGTTCCTAGAGGTTCCCTAAGTGTAAATGCGGGATGTGCTTGTCATAATCAGAAGATGGGTTGGAAGGGTTGTTGTTGGGATCTCCTGGATTTAGTTTGTCTGGCTGAAAGCCGTCTGAATCGTGGTCCAAGGAGTCATCTCTGGGGCCATCATCTTGCCTCAGAGGTGGACAACATGGGAGGGTAATGAACGAGCCCAGAGGGTATCGTCCTATTTCCGTATCACTGTCTTCATCGTCGGGTAGCTCCTCTATGTGCGCTCCCAGAGTTGGGGACCTTGGAGGTCCTTGGTGCTGTGAGGCGGAGGTGGGGGCGCAGTAAGCGGAGAAGCTCCGGAATTGGTCGATGAGTTTGGGACCTCAACGACTGTTACTGCTGAAGATGGAGAGGGGATTGTAATGGGGAGAATGTTGTGGTTCTGCGCCTAGGGCATGTGTCTGAGAGCGTGTGACGTGAGTGGTAGTAGCCATGATGGAAAGATAAGGAGACTCATAACAAGAAGAGTTCGAATATACTGTTAAGACCGTGTAAGTGCTGCTCCATGGTCTAATTCCGGAATGCCGGAGTTGACTTGCAATGGGACTTTGGCTTCACCATATGTGGTGCGCCCTTGTACAAGCCTAGTTGTCCCATATTTTGGAGGGTTGGAGACAGAGGGTCGGAGTAGAGTTGTCAAGACTCAAGTGGGGTAGAGGAGCAGGAGACTAAGTTGATATTCAAACTCAGGGCTAAGTACAGCATACTCGAGGGTTTATATATGGAGGTCAGATGTACATTACTAAGGTAGTTGTAAGTGCGGAACGGAATAACTGAGTACTGGAGCAGTGCTGGTAAAGAGCATAGCTAGAGCTGTGCTCCTAAGTGAGCACTGGTATGGAGGAATCTAAGCAGTGAGACTAGTACAGAAACAGATGACAGGAAACATAAGTACAATGGAACGGAGATACATACAGCAGAGGAACAGAGTTGAGCTGGCATATCCAGAGATGGTGCGTACCGGAGCTAGAAGGACCGGAGAACTGGAATGGACTTGGCCAGAATTTTGGGATATGACAAGAGGCACTTCATCAGTTCTACCCCCATTGAAACCACCAGTAAATTCCCTGTCGCTACCACCAGCAAATCCTCCTGCACAAACTGCAGTTCCCATGTCCATCCCAAACCCCCCCAAGTTAAAAATCGGATGACCCTCCGATTTCAATGGCAATGCCAACCAAGTAGATCTATGGATAAATCAAGTCAAAATGTACCTCTTCATCAATGCATCCCACTATTCCATAGACACACTCAAAGTTGGTTTCACTGCTTCATTCATGAAAGAAGGAAGTACTGGACAATGAATTACTGAATACACCAAAGCTTGCTATGCCAAGCCAACTCTGGCTTTCAATCCTTTCCCTGACTTCGTTGCCCTTGTCCAGAAAACATTAAAACCAGCTGATAGCATTTCCCACACCTACCACTGGCTTAAAACAGCCAAACCAATGAAGAATGAAGATGGACTCCTAAAATACAATACCATGTTTGCAAGTAAAGCCACCACCGCTGGGATCAAAGAAGAGGGGTTACTCATTTACCTCTATGAAAAAGCAATCCCTACTCCCCTCGCCGAACAACTGATCTCTATGAATACCCCCCCAGTGACCATTGATGCCTACATGAAAAAAACCTAGGAGTTCCATGGAAAATGGCACCATGTACAGGCACTTCACCCCTCTTGAACCACCCCTATCCTCTGCCAACCAAACACCACAATTAATGCCATCTCAATCAGAAAACTCACCCTGGCAGAAAGAGCTCAGTGTGTTATCAACAAACTATGCTTCCACTGCTGAAAACCTGGGCATTTTACTTTGGACTATCCCTAGTTCTCCACCTCACACCCCCACATCGCAACTATCAACACTCCCATCCCTTCAGTCACACCTCCTAGCCCCTCCACCTTGGAGGATTTTTAATTCAGGATATATGTACAGCTCATATATCCTTTCTATCTACAAATGACTCAGTTCGCATGATCAAAAATACTACCACTATTCCAATCATCTTCCCATCAGTCTCAAACACCATCCACCATGCTCTCCTTGACAGTGGAGCAGATATCAACTGCTTCAATTTGTCCTATGCTTGTCACCTCCAACTCCCCCTAATACCCCTCACCACCCCCCTCCTGGTCAATAATTTAAACCACCTGTTACCCAAAGGCACTTCCCATACAGTGTCCATTGAAACACAGATTGGGTTACAAAGTTATTATATCATGTTCTATGCCATCGACTGCAGCAAAGAATGCATCATCCTTGGAACCCCCTGGCTGAGAAATGCCAACCCTCTCATTGATTGGCATCAAGGTACTCTCTTCCTCTCACCCATACCCCCCCCCACCCCCAGTAGTATCTCACCTCCACACATTTCTTGGTACTAAAACCCCATCAAACTTCATCGACTACACCCTTTGCTCCTGCCACCATGACCATGATGTCTGCTCTGTTACAACCTTGACTCTATTAGCCCAACAAGCCCCTTCATGACCCCCCATCTTACTTCCCCTGGAATACAAATCATACCAATGTCTTTTTTCCAAAGACATCTCCAACTGCCTTCCTCCTCTAGGAACTTTCCAACATATTATCAAGGTCAATAATGCCTTTGTTCCTAAAGTAGGCAAACTTTACTCCCTTACCTTGGATGAACGCTGCATCCTCAATGAGTTCCTTGACAAAAACCTTCATACTGGGAAAATCAGCCCTTCTTCCTCCCCTCAGGCCTCCCCTTGTTTCTTCATAAAGAAGAAGGAAAAAGGTGACCTCTACCTGTGCATTGACTATCACCACATCAACAAACATACAATCTGCAATGCATATCCCCTACCTTATATTGAAGATATTATTGACACTCACACCACCAATGTGATCTTCTCTAAGTTCAATGTCAGTGCTGGTTTCCAATGCATCCTGATGCACCCCGATTCCCATGACTTGGCCACCTTTATTACCCCTCGAGGTCCATTCCACCCCAATGTCATGCTCTTTGGATTAACAAACTCCCTGCCAACCTTCCAGTGTGTGATGAATAACTTCTTTGCTGATCTCATTAGTCTTTCCATCTATATGGATGATATTCTCATTGGCTCTCCTGACTGCACCACCCATACCACCCGTACCCACACCTTCCTTGCCTACTGCCTTGAATTGGACCTTTCCCTCAAACTCTCAATATGTGTATTCGACGTTTCAATGGTTGATTATCTTGGTCTCATCCTCCACCCCAGACACATCACCATGGACCCCATCAAAGTTGATGGAATTGCTGCTTGGCCAACTTCTTCCAAACTACACAATATGCGCTCCTTTCTCAGCTTCGCCAATTTCTACCAGAAGTTCATTGCTGATTACTCCACCCTCGCCTACCCCCTCCTCGATCTAACCAAGAAAAATGCTCCTTGGGAGTGGTCTCCTTCTTGCCAAGCTGCCTTCATTCAACTTAAAAACTGCTTTTTGTCTAAACCCATTCTCCACCTTCCGAACCCCACTACCCCCTTCACAATCACTACTGACACCTCCCAATACACCACTGGGGGTATCTTGCTTCAAATGGATGCTAACAGCAATTGGCTCTCCTGCACCTACCTCTCCTCTTCCCTATCCCCCACCAAATACAACTACCACATCTATGATCGCGAACTTCTTGCCATCCTCATGGCCTTTAAAGCATGGCGACACCACCTCCTTGGCTCTCCCCACCCCATCACCATCTTCACTGACCATGAGAGTCTCACTCACTTCTGCTTGCCACAACACCTCAATTGCCATTAAGCTCATGCCTTGCTCACCCTATCCAACTATGACCTTCGTCTCATGCATATCCCTGGCAAATTCCTATCCAGCCCAGATGCCTTGTCCCACTTGATACCACCAACAATGCTAACATCACCCTCCTTCCACCTGATCTGTTTGTCCGCCTTATTGACATCGCCTTACGCAACTACCTTGTCCTTTTCAGCACCACCAACCCTCTGGTCCTTACTGTCCTCCGTGCCCTCGACGGCTCCATTCTGCCTCAATTCCATTCTCATCTTTCTGACTGGTCCTTCTCCAATAGCATCCTCACTTTCCAGGGATGCATCTATGTCCCCAAATCCCTTTGCCAACCTATCCTTCTTTGCTGCCATGATCATCCCTCCACTGCCCATCCCAGTTACCTGAAAACTTGCCAGCTAGTCTCTACTGAGTTCTGGTGGCCTGGCCTTGCATCCTATGTCTACTGCTACATGGATGGGTGTGCTGCCTGCCAACAGAACAAAGTAAACACCCACCCCACACACCCACCTCTCCTCCCCATCCCATCTTCCTTCTTCCTTGTCCCTTTGCCCAACTCTTTTGTGATCTGATCACTGGCCTTCCCCTTGTGGGATCCTCCTCCTTTGATAGTGTTTTGGTCATGGTTGACCATGGTCTTACCAAGGGAGTGGTCCTATGTCCTACCAAGTCCATGATCACCACTAAAGGGGTCGCCACACTCTTTTTTCACAACATTTATCGACACTTCGGCCTTCACAAGAAACTCATTTCTGACAGAGGACCGCAAAATTCCACACTGATTCCCAAAGAACTCAGTAGACTACTCCACTACGATATTTCCTTATCAACTGCCTTCCACCCCCAGTCCGATGGTCAGATGGAACATACCATTCAAGAGCTCGAAGCAAACCTGTGAGCCCTTTGTGGCAACAACCCCCTCACCTGGCTTGAGCACATTCCCCATGCCAAATTCATCCACAACCATCATCTCCACTCCATCACTAGGAAATCCCCATTTTCCCTCCAAATGAGATATGAACCCCTTGCACTCTTCTCAGTACTTCCTGCCAGTAACCTTCCTGCCATAAAAGAACACCTTAAAAACCTCACCACTACACAAAACAAAGCCCTGGCAGCCCACGACCTTGCACAACAAACCATGACCACCCATTCCTGGTGCCCTTACGTTCCTTTTAAAATAAATGACAAAGTTTGGTTAGATGCCAAGAATCTACAATGGTATATTTCCACTGCTAAACTAGCTCCGAAGCAAGTAGGTCCCTTCCCGATCACCAAAGTCCTGAATAAAGCCACCTACAAATTTCGACTCCCATAAATGTGGAAAATCCACCCAGTATTCCATGTCTCACTTCTCTCCCCATATCACGAAAACACTATTTACAGCAAAAACTACCCCGAACCACCCCCTGGGCTGATTGCCAGATAGGAAGAATATGAAGTTGATCAGCTTCTATGCCACCAGGGACCTCAGAACCACCACCAATTCCTTGTGCAGTGGAAGGGATATATGCCAGAGGATGACTCTTGGAAATCCGAGTCAAACTTGGGCAATGCCAAACATGTTCTAGACACTTATAAGAACCTCTGTCTGAAGGTTTTTAGCAGAAAGTAACCTCTCTTTCCCACTTGCCCACCATTTCTATTCCTACTGATCCCAGCAAGCCCCTCACCAACCTTGACTCCTTCTCTATATACTACCACCCCCACACCTCTTATGTCCAACTAACCGAGACCTTCTACATCCCATTCACCAAACACATCTACTGCTGCCATCCCACCAAAAGCTACTACCCCATATGTCTGCGGACCCTGATACCAGAAACCCCTTCCTCACTCCCTCTTCTCCTCCCCTTTATCCTCTTCACCAGCCATAACCATTCCCGACCCCCCCACCAATACCTGTCCATCATCCCCTACTTCAAACTATCGATGAAATAGTGCCACTAATTGCTGCAAGGTCATTGACCCTGAGAAACTCTTCGAAGAGGTCAAGAGGGAGTACATTCTCGCCTCTGCTGGATATTGCAATTCCCCTCCCTGCCTTCCTAAGGGTATACATCCCCCCCATACAAAAGAAGCCCAGGACCAGATCACCCATCTAGGAGATATCGCATCCCTTACAGCCTCACTCCACCCCCTGTCCCCAACTCCCCCCCCAGAAGATGGGACCATCACAGTGGACACCTTGCTGTTCACTCACCACCTGAATCCCACCTCCCCTACTATAGATGATCTTACCTTTCTCCTCACCACTCTAAGGAATTCTTGCATGACAGTAGCCATCAAAGCCCACCTCGATGTCAACTCCATCCTCCATGGTCTCTACATCACCTTCCAGGCCTCCTCCTAGCTCGACATTGCCACTGCAATCATCTTGGATGGCATTACCAAGGAGGCCATTGAATGTCTATCAGCCCAAACCCAACATGCCTTGTTAGAAACCATGCATGAACTAGGATTTATGTTTACCCTACAAGAGATCAACTGAGTCCTTTGGGAACTAAACATCTTCAACTACCCTGTCTTCATTGCCTCCCCACCCGGAAGGCCTACCCCCCCACCCCCATGACCTTGACTCCTTAGACGACACCAATATTGACTTCTTTGAACGTTGAGATTAGGCATTGTCCCGGAAATTGTAAGGGGAACGCCTCCTGAACTTCTTACCCCCCCACTATTGCCTTGGTTGCAACCACCTTGGTCATCTATGCCAAGACTGCTCCACGTTTCAATGTCTCCATTACCTTAGACCCTCCCTGGGGCACTTGCCTGGAATCTGTACTATGCTCAACTGCCCTCAAACCACCCGCATCGTCTATTCCCCCGACCCCCACCTCGCCACTGTCAGGAAGTTGACCACCCTCCCAGTCATCCAAGCACCACTGGCCCCCTTCGCACTGGCATATTCAGATCCCCCATTCCATAATGCCCCCCCTCCCCACCATAACACTCCTCACCTACTCACCCCCCCCCCTCAGCCACAGTCTCACTGTCCCACCCCCTAAGCCAATGGGACCATGAGGGTGTGGACGCCGCACCACCCAATGAGTTACCAAACAATCCCATCACTGTTCCCTAAGTCCAGACCGACCTTGGTCCCCAACCCCCCCTCTTATGTATACCCTAACCGACCTTGATGGCTTCAACAACACCGATGACTTGGCCTACTTCAACCCAGGATATTAGGTGCTCCAGTGTAGCATGAGTTTCACCTAGGGTACTATTATGTTTTTGTTATGATTCATGCCTCTCCTCCACTTCCCTAGCTACCATGCTACTGAAGTATCATCTTAACATGGCTGTTTTCTCATATCACTTACGTATTTACTTCATGATCATCTTGTAAGTCATCCCAGTGGGACAGTCAGCCACCAGTTAGTTATCCCCTTGAATACCTTACATGGACCACCTCTCGTAGTATTTAACCTATGATGAAACTGCTATGTATTGCATCTTAGTCTTACTTTCCATATAAGTTCCCCTTTGATCCACTTCCTCGAGTGTCCTTTCGATTACTGAGTCACTGTCCTACTCCTGAGTGGATGCTCTCTGCTGCAACGGATTTACCTGCCAAGTGGTCATATTCCCCCCTCATCACCAGCCTAACTTCCAGTTATGCTTGCCCAACTCTCATCACAATTATAGTAATCACCATCTGTTGGATGCTCTCACCTATTTCGTTGCAGTCACAACCAGCCTGTTGAACTAGCACTCTGCTTCATGTCTATTTCACCCCTTGCTGGACCACCTCCATCTGAGCGATACTTCGCAACCAGGAAAGTTGACCCAACCATACACAGTTATAACAGAAAGCAAGTGGATTGAATGTTGGGTATTGGTCTGCAAATAACAAAGCTTGGCTTCAAAAGCACCTTGGAGAAATCCGAAATTACTATAATACAGGCTCTTGTTAAGATCATGTGAGTGCTGCTCCGGGGTCTAACTCTGAAACACCAGAGGTGACTTGTGGTTGGGACTTTGGCTTCACTGTATGTGGTGTGCCCTTGTATGAGTCTGGTTGTCCTGTATTTCAGAGGGTCAGAGACAGAGGGTCAAAGTAAAGTCATCAAGACTCAAGCGGAGTAGAAGAGCAGGAGACTAATGTATATTACTAAGATAGTTGTAAGTCCAGAATGGAATAACTGAGTACCAGAGCTATACTCCTAAGCAAGCACTGGTATGGAGGAATCTAACTAGTGAGACTAGTATAAAAGCAGATGACAGGAAACATAAGTACAATGGAACAGAGATACATACAGCAGAAGAACGGAGTTGAGCTGGTATGTTCAGAGATGGTGCATACTGGAGCTAGGAGGCCCAGAGGACCAGAATGGACTTGGCCAGAATTTCAGGATATGACAGCTCCCCACCTTACCACTCTGCTGCAGATTGGTGCAACAGGCTCAAATATCATAAGATGACAAAAAAGGTTGTAACATCTATGAGGGATGCAGCCGAGAGATGGCTCTCAAATAACCTGTAACTATTGTAGTACATCTGTAATGTACATTTTCATCCACTGAATCAGGTACCAAGTGCCTGCTGAGTGACTGTTAAGTGCCTGCTGAGCAGCCAATGAGCATTCAATTACTTTTCTTGATTCAAAAATACTATATTTTTGGAGTAATAGAAAGGAATATAAAAATTTGATGTTTCCTGGCCACCGAAAAAACAACACAAAATTATATATTTCCTCTATCATTTTTACAAGCACAAAAATTTAAGTGTTCAATGCTAGAAAAGGCATTAAGAAATTTTTAAATTTTGTGTTAACTTTATTATTCCCTTAAATATATTGTTTTCTTTGACATTTTCATGACCACAACATGTTACATAAAAGTACTTATTTCAATCAACATTTTCTTGACAACACCAATCAGAAATTTTGGGAAATGAAAAATATAAAAAAAAAATTTATATTATTATTTGCCATTTTCAATACACTATAAACATTGTGAAAATGTCATGATCCCTGGTGTGTAATGAGTATCGTGTTTGAGAATCTGCCAGTGGCTGTGCAAGGAACTGTGCCCTGCTCTCAATGAGTCGAAGCTACTTGAAGGTACCTTAGAGGCTCATTCATTGAAACATGACCTGGAAATGACTGCTCACTATCTCTATTGTATAGTCCATACGGGAGCAGGGTCATTCAAGTGCCTTCAAGGCCAGCAAACTGGGAAGGTGACTGTAAACTCTAGTATAGATGTCAGGGCATCAGGGCAGAACAGGTCAGACTATAATCATCCAGCATTCCTTTTCCTCATGGGCACACACTGTAGCATTTATAGAGATCAACAACTCACAGTAAGTAGTGGAACATCATCTCTCTATCTTGCTTTCATTGCTCTGCAATAGATGCTGGTGCTGGCCACCATCCCCATGCATCAGACCTGGTATAGAACAACAACCCCTTGAGTGCGCGCATGACTGCCACAGCACTCAGTGGACGTTCAATGCCCCCTTGTTCAATCACACACTCAAGGAATACTTTTGAGACCACTACCTTGTACCACATCATTGTTGTTTAAGGGCTTTATACCATGCTTGACTCCGACCATGGGACGCAGATGAGGTCATGTGGTGCGTGGACAACAATAATATGGAGAGTGAGTTATGTGTTTTTGGTCTGTTTGGGAGCCATTCACATAGTACACATAGGGGCTAGAGGCAGAGAATCAGCACTGCAGCAGAGAGTGCCAGTCAGAGTTGGCCTAGTAGTCATCCCAACCCCAAGTTTCTCACTGAGCATGCCTGCCACAATCTACTAGCATACCATGAACAGCTCAGACCAGTACGCACAAACCAAACCATGGTGGAGCTGGCATGTGGCAATGGTACGATGTAAAACCTTTGATTGTTACTACCACTCAAGCGCGCCGCAGGTCTAAAAAAGAAATGACAGGAATGGTGCAACACTATGCCAAATAACTTTTGCTCACCCCTGAATCCCAGTGGGAATTTGCTGCACCCAAATCAATGCAAGTCTATGGAAATGTACTAGTTGATGGTAGTGCATTCAAGTAGTCATATTGCACACATTGCAGATTGCTGTCAACCTGCATCTACCTAGATCAACTAATATAATTCACCTATATTTTGGTCAATTTGCATAGTGTCTTTTATCCTATGTTGAGCTACTCCCATGAATTCATATCAATTCATCTATGTGCAGTATGTTCTCCATAGGTTTAGGTATACTGATTTCTTGGCAGCACTCATTGGTCCCATATATTCATGTCTATTCATTTCTACTCAGATTTAGATCCTTCCTATCTGTCATCGATCCAGGTCTAGTTATATTGTCCCATTTCCACCTATTGCATTACTTGTATCAACCCATTTCTACCTGCCTTATGTCTACTCGCTTCTACCCATCTCCTTGTTCTACCCATTCTATCCATTTCTACCCACCTTCCATCTACTTGCTTCAATTCATATCCTCGAGTCACCATACCAACACATTTCATCAGTACAATTTGCCTTTTGCAAGGGCATCAATAGTGTCCTTTGAGAACCTAATCCATTTGTTTATTGCGACCTATAGATATTGTTAGTCCCTATATCATAACCAATGAAAACTGTACTAGGTTCCTGCATTCATCTTCATATTGCTAGGGTTGCATTCAGTGATCTTTGTATATAAGAAGTTCCTGGCATACTATGTGCACCTTTTTTTGAGCATCAGAGATGTTATGCTAATGATAGTGTTGTGCTCTAAACCTCGAACGGGGTTGGTACCTAGGCAAGGGAATGTCCTGAGCAGTCCTCGAATGCTACACTCAGTGGTGAAGCGGACTTGAACAGTGAGCATGCACTCAGAGGTAGCAAAAAGTCCTTAGAAATGAAGGGAAGTCATGGAGATCCTGAGTGACTAAGGCAGCGAGGTCTGGGACTAAACACTACATTGAATTGCATAGATTTAACTGGGTTACAATCTACTGTACAGGATGCTTTTATAGAGTAAAGAACAAGCATGGACCAGAACATGAATATGGTAAGTATCTCAAAGAGGAAAGGTTCTATGAGATACTAGGAAGGAATACTTGCCTAGAAGAGCAGGCAGAGGAGATAAGCATCCAGGAGATAGGTAAGTAAAATAAAGACCAATCATATTCTTATGAAGAAGGAGGCCATATAGGGAAGGCATTAGGGAAGAAGGTGTCGTTCTTAATGGAGAATGGATTCTCAGGAAGGGGATAATCAGTCAATGAGTACGGAGGAAAAGGATAGTAAAAAGGTGAAAATACAAGGGCTGGATTCTCTATCATAACAAGAGAGACTTATTTTCCAATATGTTCCAAACTCAGAGCCAGTACTGCTGGGATTGACCTGTTCTAACCAACAATATGCACAGAGTGTACTGCATTCATCCATAACCAGCCCTGTCTATGGCTGTGCAGTAGAAGAACTCACTGTCCTGTCCTTATCTTGCATGGCTGCCAACCTGAAATGACTTGTCTTGGACCTATCTCAGCATTTGACACTATATCCTCTGGGTCATGGTTATTAGTCAGTCCTGTCTTATCATGTTGACCACTGATGGCCGGTGGGGCAGGAAACATTATGCTGCCATTAGGACCATTGTTGTTGTGGACACTATTTTGAGAGTCATTGTGATGCTTTATCACAATCCCTAGTTGAGATTCTGCTTATTTGTGTGAAATACTATTAGTACCAGATGAGAGTGAAAAAATGGGCAATACCTGTCAAGCCACTTGCAAAATGCTCAGGCTTATGCCTTGGCCCCATTGATGACTGATACTGGTTGCCAGATGGTGGTGGCAGTGTGTGTGAGTTATTCGTGAGCTGCCCGGAATTGTGCCTTGGCCCCATCAATGTCTGGTACTGGTTGCTGAATGGTGGTGGCAGCATGCGTGAGTTGTTCATGAGCTGCCTGGGCTCGCACCTTGGCCCTATCAATACCTGGTACTGGTGGCAGTCACCCAATGGAAGTAGCAGTGTGGGACTGTGTGGGCCATTCAGAAGCTGCTCAGGCTCATGCCTTGGCCCTATTAATGGCTGATACTGGCCGCCAGATGGCGGTGGCAGCGTGGGGTGCAAAAAATATGATCTTGTCCTAGCTTCGTCTTATTCAGTCTGAGTTGAAGATGATGCAGGTAATCAGGGTGGAATACAGAGTTTTGGCACTGATTTGCCCTTTTGCATCACTGAGCTAAGGTCAAATTGTATTAGTACTGAAATTGGATCTTGTCTCACACTTACAATGACTCAAATAAGTATCCCAATGTTGGGGCATTTTGGAAAGATATGACATTTGCAAGAGAACCAAAATATATTAGCTCTAATCCTTGCTGGGTAATTGATAACCCTAACCCTTGCCCTGAAGATGAGCTAATAGTCATGTGATTTGGTTGCCATGGCACTGAGATATAACCATTTCATAATGACATATCATTGGTACATTTATTTGACCCTAATATTATCAATCATTATTTGGTAAATAACATAATGTTCTGATGGATGATGTGCTTCAACCCTGTCTCATTATGTAACTTACATAACCCTGAGCACTATAAAGAGCAGAAATACCACCAAGCTAACCCTACTTCACCATGAAACCCATTTCCACCTCTACTAGAGCCAATATCCTGTTTCTCTCTGAATCTGGCCTTTTTGCTAGGAAGATATCCTCCCAAACTGGTTTGGGGAAGTCCACTGTGGCCAGGGTTATCAAAGAAATATACCCAGGCAAGGAAAACATCAAATTAGGCCCTCCTTCCAAGCTTTCCCCTACTAACAGAAAGAGAATTATCTCTAGTATTACCTCTGGCAAGGTTGAAAATGCTGTCCAGGCAACCCATCTCATCAATTCCACCCTCTCCTCTCCTGTCTCTTTCCAAACTGTTCACAATGTGCTAAAGTCTGCATCTCTAAAGGCTGTAGTCAAGAAAAAGAAACCACTTTTGTCTATCAGGCATAGAAAATATAGGTTGGCCTTTGCTCTCAAGCACCAATACTGGACTGTGGAGGACTGGCTAGGGTAATTTGGTCAGATGAGACCAAGATTAACAGGATTGGGTCAGATGGAAGGAAGTATGTATGGAAAGTGGCAGGAAAACCTTTGTAAGACAAGGAGGTACAGGAAACAGTAAAATTTGAAGAAGGTTCCTTGATGGTTTGGGGGTGCATGGGCTGGAATGGTGTAGGAATCCTTGCAGAGGTGGAAGGGAGGATGAATGCTGAGCAGTATGTCTCCATTTTGAAGGATAATCTGCTTCCTACTATGGAAAATTCCAGAATCCCTGAGGAGAGCATTATCTTTCAACAAGATAATAATCCCAAGCACACCTCTAAAAGAGCCCAGGAGTGGCTGGAATCTCAAGGTATCAAGGTTCTTGATTGGCCAGCACAATCTCCAGACCTTAATCCAATTGAACATCTTTGGCAAATCCTTAAAAAGAAGCTCAACAACTATGCAACACCACCAAAAGGTGTTTGGGAGCTTTGGGAAAGAATTGATGTGGGATGGGGCAAGATAGAGGTTGAGTAATATCAAATATTAATAGAAAGCATGCATAGAAGACTAGAGGCAGTGATAAAGGCAAAGGAAGGGCATACAAAGTACTAAAATTGTGAAATAGAAATATTGCTCAAATAAGTATCCCAATGACATGTCATTTTGAAATGGTTATATCTCAGTGCCATGGCAACCAAATCACATGACTATTAGCTCATCTTCAGGGCAAGGGTTAGGGTTATCAATTACCCAGCAAGGATTAGAGCTAATATATTTTGGTTCTCTTGCAAATGTCATATCTTTCCAAAATGCCCCAACATTGGAACACTTATTTGAGCCATTGTACAGAGGATTCTTGATTAAAGGAACTTCCAAGTTGTTGAGGTTAGAGCCATGAGACTCAGTCAGATCTTCTTCCAAGGATGGTCCAGCCAAATCAGACTCCATTGTGGAGCTCAAATCTCCAAAAATGTTGGCCAAGTTTGAATCTAAGTCAATCTTCATGCGGTTGTTATCGAGGCTCTCTGAAGAGTCCACCTCCAACTTTACCTGACCCTTGCCAGACTCTTTGAGATAAGTCTGTGCCCATGAGGAGTATCTTGTGGTTGCACCAGCCTCTGCCTTCCAATTGTTGGCGCATAAATGCAGCACTGGAAAAGCAGTGTTAACCTCATTGTAGAAAATCATCCAAACCTCATCAGTAGCAGCTCCCCATGTTGTGGGTGCATTATTCTGCTGCTTGAAAGTGTGCCAGATTCCATATATTTTTCTCAATATGGCAGTCACTGTTTTCTTACTCAAGGTGTTGCCATCCTCATCTTTAAGCCACACAAGTGTAGTAGATGACGAGTCACAGCATTTATGGGGTATTCCTTGGTGCTTTGTGGTTTGTGATTTTTGCCAGGTCTTGAACAATTTTTGAGTCCAGAAGTGAATGTGAGGGTAGTCCTTTTTGCTGAGAGGAGGACTTGTAGGTACTGCCGTCAGGAACAAAGAGCCAGCACCAGAGTATGAGACAGCAAGTTGATTCAGCATGGTTGTAGTTGAATCTGCAGAAATATGTAAAGCATTGGTGAGCCATCAAAAGGCATCCCTTTGTTGTTATTAATATTGTAATTAGAGTATATGTGCTCAAAAAAATGAAACAGTACTCATAACTCGTCTTTGAAGCCATCAAGGCTATGTTCTCTGCTTGTAATTTGGGGTTTGCTGCCTGAAGTGCTTGAATTTGCTGTTCATACTGCTCAGAATTGGATATAAGCGCATACAAAATACTTTTAGTAAAGTAAAGATAAAGAGTGCACCTGGTTTTGAATACTTGCAGACAGTGTCATGCTTTGTGTGTACTATTTGGATTGTCTGTAATGATTACATGTTTGAGAGCTGTGTGACAATATGTTGTCAGGGAGCATCAGAGGAGGAGAAGTGAAACCAGAATCTGTAGAGTTATTGAAAGAGAAAGAATTGAAAGTACTGGCATTATTGAAGGACATTGAACAAGGATGGAGAGAGCGGGAGAGAGCCAGATTCCATTATCTTATCTTGCTTAAAGCTCTGCTACAAGAAATCATGTGATCACATATACCCAAGTGTGCATATATGCCTTGTTTCCACTGAGAACCTTTTGACTTGGACGATGTCGGACATGCCATCACCCTCATTCACAGAACTTTTCCAGAACAAATTCTTGCTCGAACTCCCTTTGAGGAACCAGGAGGTCTACTACTTTACCTTCACTCCAGAGCATCCTGGACCATTGGTATGTACATACCCATTAACACTATGACCATTTGATTAACTAACTGGTGTACAATTGAAGACCATCAAGGTCAGACAATCACCTCAGATGGATAATACCAGCACATGTCTTGATCCAGACCAACCGATCCTCAATAAGCTCATCAAGGCCAAGGAAAAGATCAAGCAAGTCATGTCTTCAGCTGGTCCTGGTCAAGGCAGCCATGCAGAAGCCGAATCCACTAAACATGCTCATATGTAGTTTTGTCTACTTCACTTGACTATTTGTTTGATCGAATATACAGCTTTCCACATCAATACGCCAAAAGGTAAGTGCCCTTATGGGACAAATGTTCCCATTATAGATCGTTGTATATACAACTATTATTTTTTGATTATCAAATATATTGATTTGATCATTTATAGTTGTTGATGATAGTGTAACCAAGCCTGAGAGTGAGGATGAGTATACCTCCAAGTTATCTACTGGGTATAAACAGCAATGAGCTCATTAGTAGTAGACTGTATAGTACCTGAGTGAATTGTATTCAATGTGCCGAGGGAGTGTATTATGCAGTGTTATACAAGCCTTTGTTATCATCTACATCTGTATTCAAGTCCATTGCATTAAAAGCCCCATCAATCTTGCTCATATCAACCACAAAAAATTCACTTCCATGACCAGTCTTACCATTTAATTTGAAAGCATGAGGGACCATTCCAATGACTGAAATAATGGGCTCAATTTTGATAAACATGAGACCAGCATCATCCACAAGCTTGCAAACCTTCACTGTTCCATATGATAACTGTGTGAGGTTGGGATCGAACAGCAAGAACAGACAAACACAAGCCACATTCACAAAGTCCCATTCATCCTCATCTGAGGTTGGGATTACTAGCTGGGTATAGTATTGTACCTCTGCCACTTGATGAGTTCAGTCATTGAGCATAACCTATTCATTTTAATTGGAACAAGTTCAAAATGAGAGAGAATCTCACTATAACATGACAGGCGATGCATTGATCACTATCTGGAGATTTCTGGCTCTCAATCCATGCTGAATGGGCTACCTGACCACTTGGTAAATGAAGTCGGCTCCATCATCAGAATGTTGGTGCTAGTTGTTGAAGAAAAAGAATGATTGCATCACGTTCTTCATCTGAGCCTTTGATGAGGTAGTGATTCATCTTTGGAAGAAGGACATATCCATTTCCAAGGTCTTCGGATGCTCAAGGGGATGAATTTTCAAGAGGATTGAATTGAGGAAACAGGGCTTTGAGAGCATTCATTTGACAGCATTGAATGCCTTGCCGAGCAAGATTTGAGAAAGAATCAGATGGTTGGCGTATCTCTTGACCAAGGTTGCCAATTGTTCATTCCATAGTCCACTGGGAAGAGCAAATTGGTGTGCTGACATGAGTTGCTTCAAGCACCAGGTGGTTGGATAGGTGAACACAGGGACGAACAAAGTGGATCCAGTCAATGCGTCTTTAATAATAAAGAAGTTCAAACTCTTCTTCCCATTCCACAAACCATCGATGTGCTTGTACGAGATCGTCTGGTCTGATATCATATTGGGACATCGTGCAAAGTGCAGCAACAAATTTGCAAAAGTTGTGCCAGTACTCCTGCAGAAGCACATCATAGAGCAGCGCCAGACAAAGATAATACAGCCAAGTGATAAATTCAGCCACCTTGTAGAAAGAATTGATCTTCTCAGCAGGATTGTGTGAGGCAACATCAAAGTATCCAGGGAGGTGAGGTTTACATGCTGCTATGATTCAGCCATGTTCTTCCCATGTGTCATCAACAAGTATTCTCCAGGCCCATTCAGTCTAGTTATCGGCTCAGGGGTCACAGTCAATCATCCCATGCCAAAGGTCAACGAAAAGAGAGGCCATGTTTGCACCAGCATAGTGCATTATTTCAGAAGAAAAACACTCCGGTATGCCCAGAATCTTGTTTGGCTGTAGTTCAAGCAGAACACTTGGTCCCATGATACCCATCTCAAGATGGCGCTCTTTGTACTGCCGTTTGTGAATGGATCACATGAGATACCCAAGGTTTTCAATGTAACATTGAGATGTGCCAGTTTCTATTTCATACAGATTGATGTCATCGTGATCACAGCCATTGATGTTGTAGTCATTGGGGCAAAGAAGGACTGGATAGTATTGGGATCCACATGATTTCCGACGACCTTTGAGCGAGCAATACATTTGGCAACCATTCTTTCTACTATGTCCAACCAGGTTACTCATGCACAGTAAGCCAGGACCATTCCCACAAGCTAAGAACAAGAAAGGATGCTTGCGGATGCTTCGATTCTTGAATGCATTCCAGATCAAGAGTCCTTTCCGCTGTAAGGCTGAGAGATGGTGAAAGCTGGGATACAGAAATGACTGGATATAACCCGGCTTTTTTGGACCAGGAATGATTGTTGAAAAGAGTACTCTTAATTGAGACGACTCTTATCGACATTCATGCTCACTGGTCACATGTGACATGATAACTAAGCAAACCTTAGGCTCTATCGTCCAATGATATTGGTCATCCATATCATCCTATGGCGATAAACCCTCTTATCATACGATAAGCGCTATTTGCATCAACCAATAGCACAAGAACCTTTTGTAACCAGGTTACACCGGTACAAGAATAGGGACCAATAGCGGTAACCGCTCTTATCATGGATGCTTATCATCCAATGGCCTTTGCAGCTCTTATCCAGCTTAACTGGGTAATTATCATACTTGGCTTGGTCCATGTGCTATACGGCACACTATATAAAGAGACAGCTCTGGACAGACCAGACTAAGTCTCCTCTCTCCTTTACACCCACCAACGGATACAACCTTGGTGACACTACTCTAGTACCTCTCCAGTACTAGTATCATATTGGACTTTGGATCTTCTTATGTGGACGGATCACTGTTAGCACAGTAGAGTCATCGGATTGACTGTTACAGTTCTCCTTTGACTACATACACCGAACCTATCCAGGTTCAGGACATCAGGTGTGACAGTACTACTGTTACCTTGATCTTACTTCCTATCTCTCTAGGAAGTACTCCCTTGTTTCATTTCTCGGGACTATATTGGGGCGGCCTTCCCCTCATGTAGTTGCTCTCAGTCAGACACAGAAGCCAGGGTGAGTATTTCTCTCACACCAGCATAGCCCCTCTACGCTCCTCTGCGTGTACCAGGCCCAGGATTATACATCCACTGAGCCCGGCCTGGAATCGATCGTACCTCGGAGAGATCTAGGTATCTTTCGTCAGCTTTGAAATGCCTTCATAACCCTCCGCAATTGATGCCCAAGATGGATGATCCTGTGATTGAGCTTGCGCTCAATATGTACCTTGCACTCGAACACTCTTTGCAAGATACTTATGAGAAGATCCGCCGGGCTGTCAAGTGATGCTTTCCAGGATCAAACATTCCGTCGCTCTACAAAATCAAAAGGATACTTGCCCATCTCACAGGAGTCGAGCCGGTTCTTAGCGATATGTGCATACAAAGCTGCATTGCATTTGCTGGACCATATGCCGAATTGGAAGAATACCCAAAGTGTGGACAACCTTGATATGATCAAGTCCGACTTGCCCATTCCAATGGACTTAGTAAAACTCCACGCGCTGTCTTCAATACCATTCCAATCAGACCACAGTTACAAGCACTCTACTGTCATCTGGACTCTGCTGAAAAGCTTTGTTATTGAGGAAGACGAACGCAAGAAATCTTTGATGAATTGCAATGAAATGAAGGTACTCTGGATGCCTATAACAATATCCTGACTGGGACCACCTACCTTGAGGCTTGTCAGAATCACCGAATAACTGATAACAACATTCTCCTCATTTTTTCGGTCAATGGTGCACAGCTATATGAAAAAAAGGAATCCGACTGTTGAATATACATATGGATTGTCCTCGAGCACTCCCCTGACACTACAAGAAGAAGCATGTTTTACCTGGCGCAATCATTGACGAAAGATACCTAGATCTCTCCGAGGTACGATCAATTCCAGGCTGGGCTCAGCGGATGTATAATCCTGGGCCTGGTACACACAGAGGAGCGTAGAGGGGCTATGCTAGTGTGAGAGAAATACTCACCCTGGCTTCTGTGTCTGACTGAGAGCAACTACACGAGGGGAAGGCTGCCCCAATATAGTCCCGAGAAATGAAACAAGGGAGTACTTCCTAGAGAGATAGGAAGTAAGATCAAGGTAACAGTAATACTGTCACACCTGATGTCCTGAACCTGGATAGGTTCGGTGTATGTAGTCAAAGGAGGACTGTAACAGTCAATCCGATGACTCTACTGTACTAACAGTGATCCGTCCACATAGGAAGATCCAAAGTCCAATATGATACTAGTACTGGAGAGGTACTAGAGTAGTGTCACCAAGGTTGTATCCGTTGGTGGGTGTAAAGGAGAGAGGAGACTTAGTCTGGTCTGTCCAGAGCTGTCTCTTTATATAGTGTGCCGTATGGCACATGGACCAAGCCAAGTATGGTAATTACCCAGTTAAGCTGGATAAGAGCTACAAAGGCCATTGGATGATAAGCATCCATGATAAGAGCGGTTACCGCTATTGGTCCCTATTCTTGTACCGGTGTAACCTGGTTACAAAAGGTTCTTGTGCTATTGGTTGATGCAAATAGCGCTTATCATATGATAAGAGGGTTTATCGCCATAGGATGATATGGATGACCAATATCATTGGACGATAGAGACTAAGGTTTGCTTAGTCATCATGTCACGTGTGACCAGTGAGCATGAATGTCAATAAGAGTCGTCTCAATTAAGAGCACTCTTTTCAACAAAAGCATCCTCAGAGAGGCCATTTGGATCGTCCAGACTCACATTCCTCAGCTGGCAGATGAACTGAATGTCACGTAGAAGGAAGTCGAGGTGCATGTTTTGTTCGAGGTTGGACAAATCAAGATCAAGGAGAGGCTTTCGATGGCATGAACGGTTCTGATATAACTCAGACAGTCTGCCAGAACCACCCAAGTCATCTCGCTCAATCTGATTCGGATTGTCTTCATCTTGTCTTGGGTCATCATCTTCGTCAATCCTTGGAGACCCCCTGTCATCGTCATCATCGTAGGTATCATTGTACATTTGGCCATCTGATTCAAAGTTGCGATCCTGGCGGTTCTGTGCCAAGTCAGCGTCCTCACAGATTGTGCTGCTTCCAGAAGCCCTCCCAAATCCATCTGCTAGTGGGGGAGGATTCCGTGGATCACAAGACTGCAGTGGTTGTAATACCTGGCTCGGAGTGAGTAGATCAATGAAGCTGAATAACGAACCTGATTGGGATGACTAGTATCTGGTTGCTGTGAAGATCTGGGCCTTTGATTGTTATCCTCAGGAT
>JBBPSN010000354.1:0-20926 GCA_038093615.1 Austroboletus olivaceoglutinosus | reverse complement strand
TCCAGGCATGTGATCAGTAATCACATGACTCCTTGTCCCAGGATAGGGGCTGATTACATGATTAGGGTAATCTAGGGTAACTTAACTAGCAACTTAGGCTAGTAGTATAGCAAAGCATAAATAATTGAAAAGAAATGTTCATATCTCCATGAGTTTTGGAGATAAAATCATGAAAAAATTAAGAAGGGGAGTCCATCATATGGTCCATCTTTTGACCATGGGAATTGTTGAGATGCTGTGTTCCTGACTCAACACAATTCGATTTGTGTGCAGGTCACCAGGGCTAAACACTACATTGAATTGTGTAGATTTAACTGAGGTTACAATCTAGTGTACAAGGCGCTTTTATAGGTAAATAAATGAGCACAGACCAGGAGGTCGGAAATGGTAAGTATCAAGTAAGAAAAGTCCTATGAGATACCAAAAAGAGTACTTGCCCAGAATAGAGGGTGAAGGAGTAAGCATCTGAGAGATAGGTAACTAAACAAGAGACCAATCATAATCCTTACGAGGAAGGGGGCCATACGGGGAAGGCATTGGAAAAGAGGAAGCTGTCTTCAATAGAGAACAGATCTTTGGGAAGAGAATAATCAGTCATCAAGTATGGGGGAAATGGATAGTAAAAAGGTGAAAATACGAGTGTGGGATTCTCTATCATAACAAAACTGATCTAAGTACATGCAGAGGTAAACTATATATACTACAAAAGTACCAAAGTTAGGTATAAAGATGCTGGAGTAATGCACAAAGGTATATATAAAAAAGCTAGAGCTATGTACTGGGAGTACAAAAGCCAGAGTTATGCTCCTAAGTGAGCATAGGGTTAGAGGTGACTAAATAGCAGGACTAAACTAAAAGGAGATTAAAAGTAATATACTAAGAAATAAGATGTCAAAGTGCATAGGGGATCCAGAGAATGAAGTTGTTATGCTAGAAGTGCTAGAGTTGAAGTTGAAAGCAAGGATATGACACTCAGACATTATGTCTAATACTCTAAAGATCACTTTGTCTGATATCTCCACTATCACATTCCAATCCAATCCAGACCTGCACTTGCCAAGCACTCTATCCATCAATTTCCATATCTTCAACAATAGCCAAGTGGCTGGCCAAACCAAACACTCACATATTTTGGTGCTGTTTGGTAATTACTCTGCCTATAACCTCCTTCTCAACTCTGTGCAATTTGCATCATTATATGGTACCATCCAGAGTATCAAAGACTATTACACTATCTTCTACATCATTCTGGTCAACCTTCCTACCTGTATCACTTGCCTCCTAGGCAAGGCTGATATCACCCTTCCTACCTTTCCACTTCTCAGTGATGCCCAGTATAAAACAGTAATCCTAACTGTATGGACAGCCAGGACCAGGTGTGTAGGTGTGGGGTATAATAGATTCATCCCCAAAGAGGATCCTAGTGGGTCCTTGCAAAGTCCTAGATGAGGAGGAGAAGTTGTTGGGTAGTCTGGAGATAGTCCAGGGCATGGAAAAAGTGCTTAGTGTGTGGAAAACTTTGTGGAAAGGTGTGGCAGTTGATGAGGAATAGTGGACAGTGAGCAGAAGTCCTGTGGTGAACTTCCTTTAACCAGAAAATAGGTAATAAGTATAGAAAGATGCATTAACAAATATTCATAACAGGTTTTATAGTCTGGGTATTCCCAGGACTGTATAATATATGTAATCATGTCTGAAAACAATGGACAGAAAGTCTAAATGTAAAATGTAAATATTTTAAGATGAAAATAAAAAGTCTAACTAGTAATAGTATAGTCCAAGCACATCTTGGATATCCAACATGACTCAGGGCTGAGATCAGGGTGCAGGAATGGTGCTCAGACCATGGGAAAGTAGTCCAGACTAGCTTAGACATGTGAGAACTCACTTCAGGTAGTAATAAAATGCTTTGGGCAATGGCAAACAAATCAGAAATGTAGAAATAGCACTGTAGAATAGTAACCTACATATGAAAGAAATTGTGTTGTGTCAGGAACACAACCTATGCACTATTTCTGGTGTCAGAAAATGTATCATATAGATGACTACCTCCCCTAATTTCTTTGTGATTTTATCTCCAATGGTTTAAGAGATATATGAATTTCTTTATACTATATATATGCTAAAGAGTAATATTGTACTTACACTACTGTATTAACCCTAATAACCCCCATATATATATTGGCCCCTGTTCAGCATAGCCACACCCCTCTGGAACATGCATAGCCCCTTCCAAAATGGTAGCACAGCCATAGGACTAAAAGAGAAGTTGCCAAAAAGGTTATTGCCAGATCTGTCATTCTGACTCATGCTGACTCATACCTGACCCGAAATGACTCCTTTTGACTTCTATGACTGCCTAAAGGGTCCAGCACAGCCACCTGTACTTAGTATATATAGAGGCTGATCTCTGTACCTTAGATCTCATTAATCTCTAGATCAATCTTCTATTCCACAAGAGGATTTAGCTCCCCCCAGTGAGATCTTAGTGGGAAAAGGCTAGGATAATTTCGCTTCTACCTAGATTATATAATATCTAAGGTTAGCTTACAAAATCTTCATTCTAAACATACTTTTGGTATATAGTTAGTAGGGAAAAAGACTAAATAATCAATCCCCTTTATGTCCAAAGGTCCCCCAAGTGTACATAAGATTCTATTATGTAATTTCGCTTATATCCGTGCTTTCATAAGCCCTACAAGCAATTACTAGAACTATTACATGTTTAAACATATATTAAGTAACAATTTGTATTTGAGCACTAAAGCAGAATGCCTTTACCATAATTGGGTATCACACTAAGCCAGAAAGCACCTGATTATGTCATTGCATCCCCTAGTAGGTGGCCACTACAGCAGAAGGGCACTGTAACTTAGATAAATCTAGTCTAAAAATATCTACTAGATAAGTGTTTGCTTAGCACACAATTAGCACTCTCATGAGCCAATAACAAAGGTTTATCACTAACCAAATTGAGCACATATAAAGTGACATCCAATTGATTTTCCTATATATTTTAATTGCTACATTTAGCATTTAGATCTTGTGTGATTTACTAAACAGTAGTTTTTCTAACCAATTATTGCAGAAGAATTATTGCATACCAACAACAAACCATCACAAGGGACTTTCTATCTCAGATACTACTTCATTTGAGACTCTTCCAGGCAATATCCATTGCATAGCCCCAAACTTTAAACTGATCTAGGAAATCACCAATCAAGCTCTATGTTTATGTATCAAACCTACATATATACTTTGGGTTTTTGTATTTATCTGCTATCTACAACTCAGCCCTTTGTTTATTTTTGTTAGGAAAGAAGTCAACCTAAGTCCTTTGGCTAATAACCTTAACTTAGAAGAATAACCAGGGATCTGATTCACTAAGTTTTCACTCAATCAGTAGTTACTAATAGCCTATAGTGAAATTGGGCTTGGAGGATTTGATTGAGAAAGTCATCTAGCCTTCTATTCATTTATTTTCCATTAACATAACAATGGTGCTAAGCTCTATACTGGCTAATCACTTTGCTGGTCCTGTTTGCTGTTTTTGAGTACTAGAAACATATGTATGAAACTCTGGCTCCATTTGTATCTGATTACTTCAGATACTATGATGACCACATCTGCAAGACTCTTCCCATTTAACAGAGGTTGGTATGGAGTCAAATTGTTATTGCAATTATTTGAGCAACTTTTGTTTTAATGCTAGTAATAGTCTGAGTTCTTGGTGGTTTGTACTAATTTTGTTTGAGAAAATAGAACAGTCTTTGCAGGTGGTATCTGCAAGGATAATAATTACCTCACCCATGTTAGGCTTACATATGGTTATAGTCTCTGTGGTGGTACATAAAGTAGCAGGAATGTTTTCTTTAATAGATGGATGGATTTGTACAAAATGTGTTATGCACAAGTGGCAATAGTAGATAATATCACATAAATGGTTTTGAGACTTATGCTCTTCTACCTGGAAGTGATTGGTCCACTATTTGAATAGTATATGAAGTCTTTCTGCTAGGGTACTACTTTCTGTAGTAGTTGCCTCTAAAAGGGGTATTGAATATCTGAGGGGGTAATTTACTGAGTTTGCACTTATAGGTGTGTAGTGTGGCTTTGTGTGAGTTTATTTTATTTTTGGTTAATTGAGACCTTTATTACAGTATTACTTTAGCCTTCATGGTACCTTCTGAAGCTTTCTTTAAGTGGATTTGTGGTCATATGATACTCCTAGCTTCTAATGAGTTATGGCAGTAATATGTTTCTGAAACCATTCTTGCTCTCCTTTTGAGAGCTTGGTGGTAATCATATTTATGGATCTTCCTCAAAGATAGATTAATTTGAGTGTTCTGATTCACTATCTTCAGTGAAGTCTTCTTCTATTGGAATAACAAGATTTTGTAAAGCTTTTCATTGGATATAGGAAATAATCCTGAATGCAACTATTGCTTATGCTAGTTGCTATTCCCTGCCCCCTTCCCAGTATGGCCCCTGTTGTCATAGTCAGTTGGTATTATGTATGCTTTCCTTATTTCTTATTTCTTATCATGGACACCCATCTCCTTTGCCTTCTCTTCTGGGCAAGTACTTCTTCCAGTATCTCATAGGACTTTCCTTACTAGATACTTACCATCTTCATTCGTGGTCTATGCCCCCCTTTCTTGTACTATAAAAATGCCCTGTATAGTAGATTGTAGTCCTAACTAAATCTACACAATTCAATATAGTGTTTAGTCCCACATCTCACTCTCCTTCTCAGTCAGGACTTGCATAACTTCATCCCCTCTCTAGGACTTCATGCTATCTCTGAGTGCATGCTCACTATAGAGCTTAGCACTGCTCTACAGTGCTATTTCTACATTTCTGACCTATTTGCCATTGCCCAAAGTGAGTTCTCACATGTCCAAGCTACTCCAGACTACTTTCCTATGGTCCGAGCACTGTTCCTGCACCCCAGTTTCAGCTCCAAGTCATGTTGGACATCCGAGATGTGCTCAGACTATACCATTATCAATCAGACTTATTATTTTTATCTTGAAACCTTTTTACCTTATGTTTAGACTTTCAGTCCATTGTTTTCAAACATGATTACATACCTTACACAGTCCTGGGAATGCCCAGACTATAAAACCTATTATTAGCTTTTGTTAATGCATCTTTCCACACTCATTACCTATTTTCCACTTGAAGGAAGTTCACCATGGGATTTCCACTCACTGTCCACTATTCCTTATTGACTGCTGCACCTTTCGACAACATTTCCTGCATGCCAAGCACTTTTCCCACACCCTGGACTACCTCCGGACTACCCAACGACTTCTCCTCCTCATCTAGGACTTTGCAAGAACCCACTGGAATCCTCTTTGGGGATAAACTTATTGCATCCTACACCTACACACCTGGTCCTGGCTGTCCACATAGTCAGGCTTACTGTTTTATATTGCTGTTCAAGTCTGCTTCACTACCAAGTGTTGCATTCAGGGACTTCTCAGAATTACCCTTAATGTAGGTACTAGCCCAGCTCAAGAGACTTAGGTTCTGACATGAGTACCAGCTTTATTCGAGGTCCAAGACTAAGTACTATCATTAGTGTAATATCACTGATATGAATGGTGGAAGGAGGATTAGGACTGTTTGCTTGTGTAGGTATGGGTGAGTTTCTGTTAGGAGGTGATGTCATAGGGGGAATGAAATATCTAAGGGTTTTGGCTGGTAGCCATAGAAAGGGTGGTCCTAATGGATCAATGACATTAGTACTAGGTTGTAAAATGGGGTAGGCATTAGGATTGTTTTGATGCATTAGTCCATATATATAATCTCTTATATGGTTAAGGGCTCTGACTCTTATAAATATAAGTTGGCAGAATTGACATTGCCAATAGATGTCTTGGGTCCCACATTGTGGGCTTGTAAGTCATAAAGTGACTTCAGCATGGTATTTGGATTCTGTGTTTTAACCTTCTACCTCCTGCCAGTATATGGCAAGTAGGCTTCTTAATTGATGTAATAGGCTATGAATAATTCCCAGGTTTCTGCCAAGATCTTCCACAGTTGGGAAATCAAAGGTATGAGTTATCCTAGAAGTGGGATTCTGAAGATGGTCCATGCTGGTGTAATCAGAGGGAAAAGGCAAGAAGGAAAGAGCTGGACTTTTCACTACACAAGTATATTTACAAGCTTAAGGAAAGACTACTCTTTCAATAGGTACTGATATCCTGGATACAGATAAGTAGTCTTAGGAGTAGATACCTTAGGATAGCAATGGAAATGTACAGGATATATATCCTACTCAGAGTGAAGGTGAGAAGAGGGTCTATGTAATTTCAGCATAAGGTAGCAATAAATATGCTGAGAGTGGATGAGATTATACCAGTCATCTGGTATGCATGGAATGAATGATGGTGTAATAGGAGGGTGATACTGTGGTGAGGGTAGGACTTCTATGTCCATACAATCCTACTAGTGCTTGACAATATGTCTGAAGGTGCTGGCAAAGGCTAACAATAAGCCAGTATTGCTGAATACATAAATAGTGGCAGGTTGTGACATAGAGGGTGGCTGGTTGATCTTAAAGCCTAAGGCATATCCGGTATGGACATCCTGGTCTGATAGGTGAGTGTAGATGAACGTGCTGTCCTTGCATGTATGTTGGCAGTCAAAGGTGATGGGGGGCAATATAGTACTATTTAGGATATTTGTTAGTACTGCTTTTTCCTGCTTATCTTGTAAGACTTACAAATAAGGAGGGTGGTATAGTTGGTGGTAAGTGAAAATGGGGGTGAGGAATGAGTTAGCATGAAGTAAAAAGAGATGTGACTAATTGGTGCCATAAGGTACACTTTTACATATGATATGCTAACTTAATTAGTAATAGAGATTTTTACTGATGTTCATACATGTGCTTTTTATAATGCTGGATTGCTTCTTGAATTGTGTTAATGTCAAGGGCTATTTTCCTATGTAGGGTGTATAATAAGGCACATGATGGGCACTCACAGTTGATATATAGTGCAACCTGATATTTCCAAGCTAGTTTCAAAAGGCCCATTCTGGTTGAGATACCAGTGTTCAAATGGGTCTGAACTATGTGATTGTGTAGTAGGGCTGTTATGAACTGGTGGTGTGGGACTAGCTCATCCAAGCTTGGCAGGCCACATTATGGAGGTCCTGGATATGGGGGTGGTAGTAGGGGTGAGGTTCACATTAGGGAACTCTGGGGATATATGGAGTTGGGGTTGGTCATTGGCTGTATTAAAGGTATACACTGTGAATTGACCAAGGGCAAATGGTAATATAGTAGTTCTAGATTCTTGGTTTCCTAAAGTTCCTTATTGCCACTGTGGGGTGGTTCGGGGAGTTGTCACTATAGATCCATCATTTTGTAGTTCAGTAGTAGATGGGGTTATAAATGAAGTGGCTAAGGTGTTTAGTTATTGGTCTAGGTGTTTAAGGAGTTCCTCCTTTAAAGCTAGTAACTGACTATGGTCTTGGTGGTTATTACTAATATCATTGGATGTATTAGCATAAGTCTGACAAGTGCTTCCTGCAGGGATAATAATGACTTCTCCTGCTTGAGGTTTGGGTACAGTTATGATCTCACCAATACTATTTGGAATGGTGGGAATATCTCCTGACTGGGAGGGGTAGATTTGTATCTGATGTTCTATGCAAAGGTAAGCTACCTAGCAATAGGTAACATCATGCAGATAGTTTTGTGATCTGTGCTCTTCTACTTGAAAGTGGTTAGCTCACTGTTTGCATAAGGCTTCAAGTTGCTCTGGTTGTCAGTGGCAGAGGCATATAAGAGTGGCAGTATGTATGCTGGAAAGTAGTTTACTGAGGTTCTGCTTATGGTGGTTATTTGTGTCTAGGCTTATTAAGTGCTTTGTGGCACTATCACTTGAGTTTGTTGGCTGTTTTCAAAAGCTTTCCTTGAGTGGATTTTTTAGAATATTATATTCTTAGCTTCTGTTTTCATATAGCATCTACATGGGACTCAAAGCAAGCCTGCTCTTCTGTGGAGAGCTTAGTGAGCTGTATAGGGGCCATGGAAGCTTATGGGTATTCTTTACTGATTTCTGCTGCTGCTACTTCTGGTTCAGAGCTGTTGCTATCAACAGGATCTTCTTCTGTAGACTCTCCAAGCTTTTGTAGGGCCTTGTACTGGATATATGGAATAATTCTAAATGCAGCAATGGGTCTAGCTAGCTTGGATCCATCTAATTCAGCAAGGATATAGCTTAATCCCTGGATCTGTTGTATAACCTGATAGGGATCTAAATAATAGGGTTTGGTTTTGTGATTTAATTCCTTTTCAATTGCTGTATTTTGAATTAGGACTTGTGTGCCAGGTGAGTAGGATTCCTTAACTAGGTGTGTCTCAAATCACTTTTCAAACTGTTGTTTAGACTGTAGTCTTGCTTTTTTGAGTATTTCTGCAGCCTTATTTATGTCCTTTGGTCATCGCTCTAATTTTTGTGTTCGCAAGGCAGGCAGCTGAATAGTACTGAGATCTTTCCTAAATCCTTCAACTAAGAATGTTGCTTCTGTTAAATCAAAGGGTAATACTGGGTCAATACCATAAAGCAAGTAATATGCCAAGTATCCTATAAATTGTTGAATAGTGATGTTATCAGCAAAGAGAACTGCTTGTAACTTGCTAGGCCAGTTACTAATATGACTGTGGCAAGCTTTGACTAATGCTTCTTGTAAAGTGAAATGTCCTTGCTCTACAACTCCATTGGCTTGTGAGTTGTAGAGGGAAATGAAAATCTGTGAAATGTTATGCTTTCTTAATAAATACATAACTGCACCTTGAAATTCTGGTCCATTATCTGTAACAATTTGGCCTATATATCCATATCTGTAAATGATTTCATCCAGGATAAAGTGGGCAATAGCTTGGGCAATTGTATTCTTTAGAGCATAAGCTTCAACATATTTTGTAAGATTATCTTGGGCAACTACAATGTATTGATATCCACTAGCTTTTGGCATGTACATCACATCTAGATGCACTTTGGTGAATATAGTGGCTGGGGCAGACATTGTAATTGGCATGTGTATCTTTTGTGTATTTTGAACCTGGCATTCATGGCAAGACTTCACATAATGTGTTATATCTGTGTGCATGGTAGGCTAGTAGAATCGATTACATAAGTTCTCCCAAGTAGCTTTGGCTCCATGATGGCCTAGTTCTTCATAAGCTTGTGTTATCAGGGCCAATCTCTTTTCTATTTCAAGTATGACCAGCAGGGGTTTGCTATGTTTTATGCACTTGAACATTTGATCTGCCCTAACATAATAGTGGTCAAGTTTCTTGAGTAGGCTAGGATTTGCTTCAGTAGGAGATGGATTTGTGAGATGGTTGTAGATTTCCACAAGTAGTAGTTTCTAATTTGTCTTCTGGGTAGGTGTATTTGTAGATGCCATTAGACAATAGGCTTCAGGAATTTCAGAATATTGCTTCTGTGGTATGTGATGTACTTGCTGGTAGAATACAAGGTTTTCTTTATTTAGCCAGCTGTTATCATACTTGGGAACTTGGGTCTGATCTGATGGTATTTGGGATAATGCATCAGGGCCTTTGAACTTAGTTGCAGGTATATGTACTAAGTCAAAATCAAAGAGTAGAATTCCTTGAATCCAGCAGTTGATGACTGCATTGAACTGGAGCTTTGGTTCTAGTAGTATTCCCTTGATGTATTTAGCATCCACTTCTACTTGTAGGTTCTTGACTCCTATAATATAAATGTGGTAGTGTCTTAATGCACAAAATAAACTATATAGTTCAAGCTTTGGTTGTGAGTAGTTGGCTTCAACTGAGGAGAATGGTAATGATTCATAGTGAGATGGTTGATATTTTCCATGTTCATCTAATTGTGATAGGATTATTCCAACTCCCATATACATAGCTGGAATCAACTGATAGGATGATTGGTCTTCTACAAATATAATCAATTGGGAGTAGAGCTGGGGCTGAGATGATAAGTTCCTTAAGGGTATCAAAGAATAAATGACATTCATCAGTTTATTCAAGGTTTTTTTCCTTTCTCCAAGTAGTGGTAATATTAGAAGTAATCTGGGAGTAGTTGGGAATCCAAATGTGTACAGTTCTGCAAAGTCCCATGAGCTGTCTGGCTTCTTTGGCATTCTTGGATGGAGGCTATTCTTGAATTGCTCTAATCCAATCCTTGTCAGGTTCTCGTCCATTTACTCCTATAGCTTGTTTGAGTATTTGTACCTTGGACTTGCAGATTTGTAGTTTCTTTCCTGAAAAGGTTCCACTAGCTTTTGCTAAGTGATATAGGATTTGATTCAGGTTAATGGCATATTCCCAAATGTATTGTCTGATGCCTGGCCATGCAGGCATAATAGTAGGATTGCCATTTTCATCGGGATAGATGGTAGCAGGTCCACAAATGGATACATCATCTATAAACATATTCATGACTTGCTTGGCTATCTCATCTTTAAAGATAAATACCATGCACTCTTGGAATTCAAAGGGTGAATTAGTGAATCCAATTGGTAAGGAGGTTAGCCAAAGTATTCCTAGTAGTTAGAGGAAAGCTGTCATGTTTCGACTAACTTCATCTATTTTTCTTGCATCAAAATCCCAATATAAGTCTAGTACTAAGAAGCATTTTCCTCCAAGGAATCCATTAACAAACTAATCTAGGTTTGGTGGAATAGATGATTCCTTGATGCTTACTTTGTTAAGGGGTTGCAAGTCATAAACAAGTCATAGCTTCTGTTTCTCCTAATTCCATGTACAGAACCAGCGAGATCAGTAAGATGATTGATATTGTTTATAGACTCCAGCTTCTATCTTTAGCTAAAAGAGTTCCATGACTTTGTCATGTAGCCCAGATGATATGGGTATGTTCTTGAAGGCCCATGGAGTGTATGGTACATGAGGTATCTTGTATGGAGTAAAGTAGGTGTCTTTGAGGATGCCTCAATTAGCATCTTCAAAGGTAATGGCAGCTTTATTTTTGATTAAAATATACAAGAAGAGCTCAATTTCCTCTAGCAAGAGAAAGTTGTTATTTTGCATCTTATTGTGAATTTTATTGATGCATTCTTGTGTGAACTTAGTGATAGAGGTGGCATTCTTGAATTGAATATCCAAAGGTTCTAGAGTTAACAAGGGATTATATGGTATGATCCTTGTTACTTTGAACTGAGGTGGTATAGCTTGAGCAATAGGTCTAACCTTCTGGTCAACTTGTTTGTATACTCCAAAGGTTTATCTGAAGTGGCAAGCTGGTAATGGGTCTATGTTTTCTTGGTGGCGAGAATGGACTTGTTGAGTGCTAGATTCCATAGTAGAATTCTGTTGATATGTTAACTTAGGTGACAATTAATGTGTCAAAGGTATGTGTCAGATGTGTAATGTGTTTATATGTATATATTGTGTATTTGTGTATAAATAGGATCAAATTGCTTCTGCTTCTTATGGCTATCTGTGGTTTTACTGGGCAATGTTAATGCAAGGATCCAAGTGTATCTGTGGTAGAGTTACTTGTATTGCTCAGTGGCAATATATCTAAGAGTATGTGTGTTGGTCTTATGGTTGCTTGGTTGCAATAGCCAATATGTACTTTACTCAGTGTAATGTGTAATATATGTATTGCTGCTTATAGCATAGCTTTTTGGAAGCATAGTCTTATTGGGTAGTGCAATTATTGTTTGATAGGCTAGTTGGTACAGCAGTTAGACTTATGCCAGGGAAGTGCTGCAGTTCAAGCTTGCTTCTCAATGGTGGCCGGTGTAATAGCAGTTGGTATGATTGTTAGTATTGCATGTATAGTAAGTACAAATGAGTACAGGGAATAGAAAGCATTATTCTGTTCTGGCTTTGGTTTGTTGTTAGAGTCCTCCCAGATTACACCATTAGTTGGGGAATTAACAATGCTAACCACTTGACTTTATTACAGTGGAGGGTGAAGTATGTAATCAAATAATACTAGGATAATGATATGAAGAAGGGGTATGGTATCCATAAGCATAGCACCTAATGCACAGCTAATACACAATAAGGGAGGTTCATAGCTAGTAGGCAGGGGATATGGATAGGTTGCACTACTCTGAAGGGTGCTTATGGACAAGGCCACAGATTTACCAGGACTACTGCCCAGGTATTTGGTTATCTCTTTGTAGCCATAGCAGGTACTGGTCTTGAATCCAGTGAGCTGCATAAGGAAGAGGATAGTGGTTAGCATTAGCTGATACTTGGTAGTGGTGGGAAAGGGATAAGTAGGATAGGCTGATAGCATACCTGGCCCATCTGCTCCTAGGTACTTGGAGCAACTTCAGATAAGGGTCCATACCCAAGGAGTGAAAAGGGCGTGAATAGGTTTATATGAATGTGCAAGCAATGGCTAGCATTCTGAGTCAGCATGGGTGATAGAATGTATTGGGACTTCCCTGGAATCCTTGGCAAATAGTGGTGATTGTATGTTTGCTGGGAATAAGTGAACATCCACTGATCTTGAGTTAATTCCACCAATAACTGGGTCTTCTGGATTTGGGGCCTAGTATGCAGTGGATATTCCAAGTTGTGTATGAGGGGAGTAGCATAGTAGCTACAATAGTCACTGAGAACTGGTACCAGTGTGGTGGTTGTGGTGGGGGTATGTGTGTGAGTGGTGGTTGGCAGGTGATTGTAGCAAGGGTGTGTAGCCAATAAGAAGTGAGGTGAATGCATTGAGGATTTCTCAATGACCCTCTAACATTATTCTGAAATGACTCCAAATCTTAGCTGGATTTGGTAGGGGTGTGCTTAGTCATTTTTTGTTGGTGAGTAGATACTTAGTGGTACTACTAGATTCACAACAAAGACTATAGTACATCATAAAAGTAGTATCTGTGAATATTATATGGCCCAGGTACTGGGTATGGACTGTTAGATTGTGTTTTGGACTGGCTAAATGTAGTCTGAGGATGGACTGAACCTTCTAAACCTTGACTGAATCTTCTGAACTTAGGTTCAGTGTGGACTCAGATTATGTGGTGCATGATTTTTATGAGTGGTTCCTAGGGCTATTTTTGACGCCCAATTTATCTATGATTTTTCCAGACTTTTAGGATTTTTATTTGGACCTGTAGAGGGGTGCTCAGGTATTAGCCCCTAAGTAGGGTATATGTTGGCTGAGCTTGGAATGTACTAAGTACATTATTATAGTTACTTGGGAATAATTCTAAAAAGGTCCTATGGAGAAGGTACTAAATGTAGACTAGGTCTCTGTAAATCCTAAGTCCCAACTGACTTAGATAGTTGGGTGGTCAGTTGGTTTGGGTGTACTTGGTTGATTCCAGGCTTGTTACACAATATAGTGCAAAATGGACTTCATGTGACAAGTAGATAAAACAGTTACATCTGCAACTGGTAGCATAGTTGTAGTAGCATATAGTGTAAACAAGCATGAGTAGGGGTTGTAAGTAAATTGATGAAAAGTAAAATGAATGAGAGGGGGGGGGTTTGGTGTTAGCATATTGAATACAAAGCTGGGTGAAAGGGTGTGTATCATATGAAATACATATCAAAAGGAAAGGGAGGGGGGTTTATACAATAAAATAAAGTAGTGCCATGTTTGTGGTAAGGTGGGCGCAAAGGCACTTGTTTTCTAGTTGGTGTGGAGGGTGCACAAGATGGGTGGGATGCCTGGTGATCACACAACACTACCTCCACTGTAATCATCATAGTACTTACATATATTGCCAGTATAATGTCATCACAGATGATGGCAAATGTATTTGCTTGCTGTTTGTTATAATAAACAATCCAGCACTCATTTTTTCTCCTTTTTACTATCTCTTCCCTCCATACTCATTGATGGACTATCCCCTCCCCAAGGAACTGTTCACCATCACTGACAATACCCTCTTCCCTAACACCTTTCCTATTTGGCCCCCATCATCATGAGTCATCAAGTATCATGTATATTCCCCTTATCTCCTATTATGGATGCCCTTCTCCTCTGCCCTCTCTTTTGGGCAAGTGCTCTTTCATAGTATCTTGTAGAACTTACCTTACTCAATACTTACCATTCTAAGATGTGGTCCATGCTTATCTCTCTCTCCTTATAAAAGACATTGTATACTGTAGATTATACTCTAACTAAATCTATGCAATTCAATGTAGTGTTTAGTCCCACATCTCACCCTCCTTGTCAGGACTTGCATGACTTCCCTCTGCTTCCATACCAGGACTTCGTGCTACCCCTGAGTGCATGCTTGTTGTTCAAGTCTGCTTTATCATCAAGTATTGTATTCAAGGACTGTCCAGGATCCCCTTAACATCTGAGACTAAGCACTATCATTAGCATAACATTGTTGGTTGATAGGGTTGAGCATGGTGTTAGTATCAAGGAAGGTGTGGGTAAGTAGTATAGCTATAAAATCTTCATCCAGTAGGGGTGTTTGCAGGATGAGGTTGATAATGCTGCTGAGTATGACTTGGCCATAGAAGTAGAGTATTCTGCAGGCTGAGCGCATATAGCTGGCCTCCTTGAGCATGAGGAGGGGGTTAGTGACAGGGGCAATCTATTGGAGTAAAGTGCCACAGTGTAAGTGAACCGGCATGAGGGTATTACCATGTATGGTGTAGATGGTTAAATACATTGTCCAGCACTCAGCCAACTGCACTAGAGTGAGAACGCTGTGGACTATTTGTATTAGCATGGATATCCTATAGCATAAGTATTGGAGGTGGGGAACAAGGTTGCATGAAGGGGTATTGGACCAAGTAATATGCAGCTCATAGATCCATTGGCAGGCATAGTAGATGCTTGGCAGGAATTGGGAGAGGACTTCACTGTTGGGGTGACCATTCTTGTTGTATTCATCGTGCTGGTATTATTTGAGTTCTGTATATACTTGGCTGGCTTGGTAAATAGCAGTGTTAATAGTGGGCTTTGGGTAGTGTCCCTGGAATATCAGTCTGGGCAGGGTCTTGTGAACAAAGTTGAGAGTGGGGAGAAGGAGCATGGTGTAATTGTAGTTAGTGGTAGTATTATGCTCACTGTCAAAGACCTTGCTGATGAGTGGAATGGGTTTGAAGCACAAGAGGATGCATGTTAGCACCTTGGTGGGGTCATAGAGGGGGTCCAGGTATTCAGCATAGCTTTTAGTAGTGTTCTGGTGGGCCTGCTGCTGTGCAAAGGGGATGTGGTGAGGATAGGGTACTGGGTACTCAAACTCCATGCTCTCATCATCATTATCATCATCCTTGTCGGCCTCACTATCCTCACTGGCTTTGCTTGGGAGGCTGCTCATGGGGGTATAGGGGCTAAGGGACATGGGTGACAATAGTAGGCTAGGACTTGATATAGGAAGCATAGTATTTGTGGCAAGCTATGCAAATAGGTCTAATGGGAACTGGAGGAGAGGCAAGAGAGGCAAGAGGGGTGTGGATGCCATCTCCGAGCCTGTGATACCATTGAGTAGCCCCTGGGGCTTCTTGACAGTGCCCAGACAGGGTGTGCAGATTACCCAATCAGTGATCGGGTCATAACACAGCTGCAGGGCTGATGGTATGGTTCTGTCAGTGTTGGAGTGTGGGGTAGGTAATGTGTACTCACATTGAGGCCCATCCAGCTCCTTCCTCTCCCTGTAAGTGGTGTTATCACTTCTTCCAAGTTCTTTGAGAGTGGCAGCACGTCTCTTTGTATGGAGAGCCTGAAGTAGATCATCAGGCTCTTCCTGCTTAATGATGATGGTGGGAATGGGGGTTGATGGACAAACAAGGGGAGATACAGGTGTGAGCACTAAGGTGGTCTTGCAGCTAAGGAGGCCTAGATTGGGTGGTGGCAGAGAAAACTTGGCCATATATTCACAATAGTAGTGGTAGTAGCCCAGAAGGAATGTGGGTACCTCATTCAGGACATGAAGGGGGCTGTGCTCAAGGAGGGCAAAAGGAACAGGAGATGGAATCCAGTGGGCATCACTGGGAAAAGTGAAGGTGGGGAGTGAAATGTTCCCAGCTGAGAGGTCTGTTGCCAGCAACAGCTTAACTGGGATGACATACATAAGCTAAAACATGGCAATCGCTCACATTCTGGATATGCTTGTGTAATCTGGCAAATTGCACCAAATTCAATGCCAACCAATCAGCAGAGCAATTGCCAAATAAGGCTGTAGTGTAAGTCAGGTAAAAGGCAATAGGATTATTTGCATAAACCCAGAGATTTACAAGCAGAGTTCTAGGAATTAGAATGTTCAGCTCTGGCTGCCAAACAGTGGAGTAGGCACACTGGAGGGGGGTTTCTGGAGTAGTGGGGGCAGCCATGGGAGTAGTGGGGCATGCTAGCATCCTGTAGGTCTTTTCACAGTTTTTATACCTATCTTTTGGGTGTGGTAGCATACTATACATTGTATCTAGTGGGAATTCAGACATTGGATCAGTTGGCACTAAGGTGTTATGCTGGCATATGACCATAAGAAAATTGACCATGTGTATGCAATTTACAGCTGCTGAGATATAATGGCACTTCTTTTTGGTACTCTATATGTCATCTGCTTTTTAGCTATCTTCAGTCAGGTCCTGTATGTGATTAGGTAGTATTAGTACTTCCATTTTGAGTTTGGCTTATTCCGGCCTAGGATATAGGTCAAATAGATCCCTTCCAGGTGCTCTTTAATGGATGCGAGATTGTGGCACTGCTATTCCCAGCCTAATATAATAGCTAGGGGTAATATTTCACTTAGCCAGTAGTCTGCTACAATGTCTACACCTCCTATAGTCAATTCAAGGTTATCTACCTTGCCTGTAAGTGTAGTAAAGTGACCATTGGCATCCTGTAGCTCTAGAGTCTTGCTTATATCAATGGGAACTTGTACAAAATGCTGTTTGAGTATATCAATTAGCATTAGATTAATTTTACTGCCTGAGTTAATGATTACAAGAATTGTGTTAGTGCCAAACTTGACATTTACTTTGAATAGAGGCCTAGTTGAGGAGACTTTGTATACTAGGGCATGTATGTAATGTAATTTGGCAGTATATTATATAGGTGAATTAATGGTAACCATCTGATGAACCTGCCAAAATCTTGGCTAGGATATTGCATGGGTCTGTAGCAAGTGACAAGGGTGATTTCCTAACATGTGCTGCTTTCTCAAGTTCATTATTTGCAATAGCAGGTTTACATATTGCTTCAGTACTGGGGTAGGGTTTTATATGTGGTAGTGTTTGTATGTATTTGTCAGGTTTGTCAAGTGTCTTCCTAGTTCCATCCTTCATTTCAACATCTTGGACTGGTGTTGTTTTGGGTATTATTGCTAGTGGGGTTGCAGGTCTTAGAGTAGACCATGCTATCCTAGGTTGTTGGGGTTCAGTATAAGATGATTTTTGTATAATCTCTTGTATCCCAAGGGGATTAACAGGAGGAGTGTCCCTTGTTTAGGAACCTGACCTTTCTCATATAGCAGGTTGCTCCCTTGTAGGGACTTCAGGTTTGGCATGATGGGGTGGTCCAATCTTGGCTTGGGTTCCATCTTCCATTATTTTGGTAAGCACAACTTCATTGTGGTTTGGACACATGATTGATATAGAATTGTCCTTTGGGGTAGTATCCTTTCTTGTATGGGGTGGCATGTAAACACTATCTATTACTTTTTGTTGCTTCTGAGTAGTGTTCTTCTTGGTTCTTTCTGCAGGATACACTTGTGCATATGGCTGGGTTCTGTCATCTTCATTATCTTCATCCTCACTCTTTTGGTTACTAGTGTAGTAATTAGAATGCACATTGTAATTCTGTCCTTGATCAAAATTACCTTTACTGTTTGTATTATCTAGGTTGGGCATATAGAAATATGATTTACCTTGGTTAAGGCTTGCTTTGTGTATAGTGAAGAGATTACTGGATGATTGAAATACTGGCTTGTATGATGCAGCCTGTTCTTCTTTAATCTTCTTATAGGTTTCAATAATGGTTTGCCTAGGTTCTGGCCATATAACATCATTACCACCATATATGCAATACCTGTCTTCTTGAGTATATCCAAGCTCCTTCTTGATTAGAAGTTCTTTCAAGACAAGGTAGTTTCGGGTTTGATGCTGTGAAGACTTGCAGCCTCTGCATGAATATGGTTGTCCAGTTTCACATGAGTGATATTCAGTAGATTGGTTTCCTTGGTTTGGGCCATGTGATTGGGTCTCTTTGAACCTAACATGGCACTTATCATCTGTTGGCTGTTTCTTGGCCTCAGGTAGTGAGTAGACTTTAACATAGCCTATGTCACTAATCTTGAGATTACTTATTTGAGTGACTAGATCCTCAATGGAATCCTTCTCAAGAGGCTTAATCTTGGACTTGCTATCCTTCTTAGATGGAGGGCTAACAGTAGTCTTGATACTCTTGCTCTTGTATGAGTCTTTGTCAGAGTATGAATCCTTGTAATGGTTATCATGACCTCTTGATCATGATCATGATTTGGATCTAGATTAGTTTCAGTGATGAGACTTAGATTTATGTTTGTGTCAAGATTTATGCAAGTAGGATTCATATTCACTATCTGATTCATCATCTGAATCAAAGTTAGTGTTACTACTGTCATTGCTAGATGAATCTGAGTCTGAGTTGTCACTGCTATCAGATGAGTCAGTGCTACTTGATCAGCAATATTTCTTTGAGGAATACTTTCCAAGGTGTTTAGCATCAAAGTATTGCCTGTGGAAGAGTGTTTGCATTATCTTCTCAATTTCATCTTGTAGGAAGGGTTTAGAGATGTCAGTACTAGGATTAGCAGCTAACAAGCGGGTTTCTATCTTGTCTTGTAGGGAGTGAGGTATTCCTAACCAAAAGTAAGTTCCACACTCATCATTGCTAATACATCCTGCATACTGGAGATGTTGGATAATTCTAGTAAACTTGAGTGTGTACTTCTTCCAGTCAGTTAGGCTAGTTATGAATTCTTTAGTCTTGGCTTGCTTCTTGATAAAGCTAGTCAAGTCTCCTAGGTTGTAATGGGTCTTCTCCTGATTAGCATCATAGTACTCAAGCAGCTTCTCTTTGAGTGCATCCCAATCTCTAGTCTTGTACTCAGATAGGACTTATCTTTGATATCTTTGCTGCAGTAAATGAGAATGTTCTTGCATTTGTCTTTGCCAGATGTGATATGGCATTGATTACAGAGTAGGTTATAGCAATTGACAAAGTCATGGACTTTGAGATAGCTATAATGTGTGGTGCATTCTTGTTCCATAATTCTGGAAGATAGGAACTAATAGGATTAGAAGTTAGGGTTATAGGAGCTGCTGCTGCAATAGTGGTTCCAGTAGCTATGCTAATGACTAGAGATTGTTATGGGATAGGTGGGATGGATATATAGGTGTTGGTTTGGATGTGATAGTTTCTTTGTAGTAATTACAAATATGTTAATAATAAAAGCCAACCCCTCATGGTGGACTCCAATTGATGTTTCTTCTGGGAAATGAATGAATAGAATGCTAGGAAATATTCCTCAGTCAAATCCCCCAGGCCCAATCTCACTATAAGCTGCTGGTTCTCAACTAACCTAATAGGTCAACAATAGAGTTAGTATTGATGAGTGGATAACATAGTGAATTGGATGTCTGGTTGTTCTTTCAAGTTTAGATTGTTAGTCAAAGGACTTAGGTTGGCTTTATCCTAGCATGGGTAAGTTGAAGGGTTGGTGATAAACTAGTGAAATGGGTACCAAAAGCCTAAGTATATAGGTTTAATACTAGAGTATGTGGTTCATTTGGTGAATTACTCAAGAACCATGCAAGCTGTGATTGTGGGAATAATGTTCCCTAATAGTACCTCAAATGGTTGATTTTCTGAGATACTAAGTGCTGGATGATCAGCAGTAGTGGTAGAGTAATAAATCACCTAAGTTTAATACCAAGGAATTTATTGTAAATAAAGTAGCATGTGAAGTTGCTACTGAATGTGGGAATGTGAAGTGTGAGAATTCGCTTTTATATGTGTATCAATGAAGGTCCAATAGGATGAGATGTCAACCACAATATTAATTCACTAAGAAATGGAGGAAGGTCCAAGTATACACTCAATTAATAAGTATTCCTAAACTAGATTTGCTTAGGTAACAGTGGTTTTCTGCTAGAGTGCCCATCTATCAGGTGAAAGATAACTATTCAAGGGGTTTTTCTGCCTAGTAACACTCCCTAATACCAGCAATGGCTTTTTGCTATAGTGAAGGGGTTCTCATGCAAAAAGATGGCAACAACGACCTTCACCCCTGTGCATACTGCTCTGCCACCCTAGATGATGCTAAACAAAACTATGACATCTATAACAAAGAGCTCCTCGCCATCATTTAGGTCTTGGAAGACTAGCAACATTACCTCCTGGGCACCTGCTGTCATGTCTAAGGAAAATGAATGAATAGAAGGCTAGGTGACTTCCTCAAACAATTCCTCCAGGCCCAATCTCACTATAAGCTGTTGGTAGACAACTAACCTAACAGATCAAACAATAGCTCAACTACTGAGTGAGTGAAAACTTAGTGAATCAGATCCCTGGTTATTCTTCCAAGTCAAGGTTATTAGCTGAAGGACTTAGGTTGGCTTCTTTCCTAGCAAAAAATAAGCGAAGGGTTGAGTTGTGGATAGTAGATAAGTACAAAAACCCAAAGTGTGTAGGTTTGATATATAAGTGTAGAGCTTGGTTGGTGATTTTCTAGATCAGTTTAAGGTTTGGAGCTGTGCAATGATTATTGCCTAAAGGGGTCTTAGATGAAGTAGTTTCTGAGATAGAAAGTTCCTTGTGATGGTTTGTTGTTGGTGTGCAATAATTCTTTTGCAATAATTACTCAGAAAAACCACTGTTTAGTGAATTGTGCGAGATCTAACTGCTAAATGTAGCAATTAAAATGTGTGGGAAAATCAATTGGATGTCACTCTATATGTGCTCAATTTGGTTAGTGATAAACCTTT
>JBBPSN010000352.1:7863-20955 GCA_038093615.1 Austroboletus olivaceoglutinosus | reverse complement strand
CCTCGTCCCGCGCGCTTGTGACTGACCCTCTTTTCCCGACACAGTCTCCAGAAAGCCCAAGACCATCACGACGCTCCCGCCCGACTGGCCCTCGCCCTACCACAACAAGTGCTCCCAGCCCGACTGCATCTTCCCAAACCCACCACAGACCGTCAAGGGCGCCTACCCCTGCCGTGGCGTCCCCGGCGGCTTCTACTGCGAAGGGACGTACAAGGTATCCTCGTCCCGCGCACACGACACCGAACGCTATGTCAAGGAACTCACCGCCTCACGACGCGCGCAGCAGGCAGCTGCGCTAGCCGAAGAACAACAACGCAAACGCACGCTCTCGGAGATGCGACGACCCGGTTCGGAGCTCAACGGCCACCGTCGGCGCGGGAGAGACGGCTCAGATTACGTCCCGGACGAGAGGCGACAGCACGTGTATAGCCCCCCGCCGATGCGCGCGAGCCCTGTTTCGCGTTCCTCCCGACAGAGCGATGCTGCACGATCGCCACCGCAGCTTCCCCTTAGACGCCCGTCCTATGGCGGGTACAGACCGTCTTCCTCTCAAGTCGAGGCAGAGTACATCACAGACCAAATCATGATGCATCTTTATCCAGAACGCAAGATTCAGCCCAGATGGTGAGCCATCGTTTACCCTGTCCTCATCATGCATGTCACCTCACACGTTTTGTTCAGGATATAACTATATATTACTTGCACTGCGGACATCTATTGATTCATGTTGTTCCACATAGCCACGATTGTTATGAACGACTATCTTATTGTACGCCGCACTAACCTCCAAGATTACTTTGTATGTGCCGGATTATCACGTGTATCTTGACCTTATTATAAGGGCCAGTTTTAGGTGCCTACGTATCACATATACCTCCAGCAGGGATGGCATTAATAAACGAACTCAAGCGAGAGGGCATGACTCGTAGCAGAAGAATGTATCATACCACCATGCCTTAATTGAATTACATACAGCATCATCGGACTCGTACAGCACCAATCAATGTTCAACACCGTTCTGACTCGCACTTTGCGTATTCGCCCCCGTCTGTTGCACCAGTTGCATTATACGAGACCTTGGCGGGATCGAAAGTGTATGGCTTGGACCGACTAGTCACGTCAGTCCAAATTTAACCATCCTCAGAACAATTGACGTGATGCATGACTGTAACACATGGCGCATATTGAGGTACATTTCACGTCCATCTCAGGTCCATCTCGCGTCGATGCCGTCGTCGAGGGCTTCCTCGTCAACATTGAACACAGCCAAGACGGACACCGTGGGAACCCAGAAGAACGCGCCCCTGCAAGATAGATGTTTACCAACACAGGTCCTATCCATCGCATCGTGATGCCGTCAGCGCGGGGCAATGATCAAAATCCCCTGCCAAGTTTGGCTTTTGCCCGTCACCTTTGACCAAAACCAAACTGCTGTTTGTTGGTGTCGTCCACGAGGCTACCTTTGCTGTCGATGAGGCTTCGAAACATGAACCGCATCGGTTCGGGATGCTTGGCGTCATACGAGCAGTGTGAGCACAAGCAGCACAGCATGTCATTTAGCGACACCGCCCACGTAGCGACGTTGGAAAACGCGTTCGTATCTGGTAGGACGTCGTCAGCGGAAGGCACTCCAGAGCATGAATGCGTCGTCCGACCTTTTCGAATAAAACAAAACTTTGTACTCGTCATGTCATGTGGGGTAAACCCTGCGGGGTAATCGCGCCATGCATCAAATTGCTCGATCGAACGGGACGTTGACGCGACGACTCTCTGCTTCCTTCGGTCCATGAAGCTGTTGTCGAGACGGTGGGTCGGATGAACGGTTTTAGTGATGGTCTGCTTATTCATCATCGTCTTTCGCTCTTTTGGCCTTGATGATGCCCACAATCGTGTTCTCGGACGCACAAATGAAAGTACAAGTCAAAATCGATCATGTGGCAGGTGGAGCCAGGATGCCAACTTTCTGACAGACCGTCGACGGTTTATCTCGAGACAGCATACCAAGAACTAGTTCCGGAGAAAGACCTGATAACAGTTTTTTCTTCCTTCCTCTCGAGCATCATCTGCTTTCGAACGAAATCAAAAGGGAAGCCTCTTAACTTGAAATAGAAACAAAACACATACGGACGGGAACGGTTCACTAGGTTGGTCAACATCTGATTTGCGCGACCGCCGATTTGCGATAGATGTTCCGGGGCGCCATCGCACGTCCACACATGATGTATGACGGTCACGATCGTCGACGCGGCAGCGAACCTGTCACGATGCGCGTGTCAGAGACAGTCGTCGTGGCGACAAACTTGTGTCCAAAGACGCGTCTTCACGTCTTCTGGCGCCCGCGCGACGTTCTTTACGGGCTCGTCGAGCTGGCGGTGGTCGAGTGTGGCGATCCAATTCAATATGCTGAGTGCACCGCTTTTCGTCGATGCTTGCGCCACGATGGTCTGCATGGGGTCCCGGATGAATCCAAGGTGGAACTCCCAACCCATCCTATACGCGTTATCATCAGGGCGACAATCCACAAAGAGCACAAAACCCGAACTCACAACGTGACCATCGGAACTTGCGGTCGATCCCAGGTATCGCATGTCGAACAGGTCCTCGATGATCACTGATTTCAGGGTTGATAGCCAAGACCCTTTGGCCAAAGACCTCCAGGTACACAAGGTCACCTAGTGTGCACAATGTCGTGAGTGACGAGACACCGATGGACCACTGTGAGACAAAGGAAAAAGTTATACATACAACTTGTTGCTCCATTCGGCATACGTCCTTACTAAATCCGAACATGTTTCTCGCGATGGGGAGTTAGGGACGACGCTCCCACCGGGACTGCAGTGCAACCATGCAAGCAGTAAGACTTCACATGCATGGGCGCTCTGTCATCCGAGGCGGCGCCATAGGTCTATATAGCGCGAATCCATGGCAAGGACGCACATTTTTCACCCCCCGAGGGTACCGGCGGCGTATCGAGATGATTCATGCTGCAGAGGTGAGACATTTCACGCGGGAACCACACTTTTGCCATATCTCCTGATAGTTGAAATTGTGAATATCGCGGAATCAGAGTACGGTGAAATAGACGATTACCGTTGAGACTCGGGAAAACGCGAGTAGCTTTATGTATTTTTCTAACAGCATTCGAGGTTGAAAGATGGCGACCGCCTGCAACGATGACCAATAGAATCGTACCGCATTAACCAAAACGTCGCCTAAGAGTAGTAATAGATGTATCTATGATTCCGAAAACTTGCCGCCATGCTGTGCTGAATCCCGGATCCTCGGTTGCTGCAATTGGAGTGGGTGGCGGTGCCCGCCCCCTTTCTCAAGAAATTAGGTCATACATCGTCATTTCAGATGTCATGATCGTTTCCCTAGTCTTGATTGTCGTCACACACCTGGTCGTTTCCTTATCTCGCCCATGTCTTATTCATCCATTTGATTATCGTGCATCATACTTAATCTTGACCGCATGTCTCTCCTATCTCTCCTTACTTCGTCCTTTTCTCTTACTTACCACGTCTGTCTGACACTTTGACAAACTTAGCGTGCAACATGCACAGGTGCTTGTCCATCACTGAGGTGCAGAATGTGATCTTTGAGGAAGTCTACCAGGACGACAAGGGCCGGTCTACTGTAGCGGGACTCGCCCGTACTTGTAGCATCTTCACCAACGTTGCTCTCGATATCTTGTGGGGCAGGCTGGAATCATTCAGCTTTCTTCTTCGCTGTCTTCCTCAGGACCTATGGAAGATGAAGGAGGATAAGTCAAGTGTACGTCCTCTTGCATTCTCCAGTTACCATCTTACAGATAGATAAAGATAGACATTGACATTCCAACGACCCATGTGGCAAAGTGACTGGGAAATTTTTTTCAGATACTCTTCTCGAGTACGAATCCTAAAGTGTACCTGGGTCTTGACTTTAGACAACGATGTTATTATTGCACTTTCAAATCCCCCGACTCCTGGACCACTCATCCCACACCTAAAGACACTCTCCTGGACTACTCTGATGGAAAAGGATGCATCACTCCTGGGGTTACTCTTGACACCTTCCTTGACTTCCCTCTACCTTTTCAATTGTGGACTAAATTTCCCCAAGATGTCAGTCCTCACCTCTGTCGGTTCTATATGCCCATCGTTGAAACATCTCTCCGTTTCATGGGATCGACTTCCTAATGAAAAACGTGATGCAAACGACAAGGTCCTGTCCGAGACACTCCTGCGAGTAGCCTCGCTGGAATCACTCGAATGTGCTGCACGTGACGAAGCAACGATAATAGCCGTCTCCCACCTCCCCTCTTTGCTTGATCTTGAGCTCAAGCTTGAGTTCGACTTGCATGTGGATAAAGTGCGGCCCTGCATGACTCTCCCACACACACCCTCTTCCCTGCGCACGCTGAAGCTGGACGTGGACACGTTCCAAACCTTGACGTCCTTCGTTGAAGCCATGTGGTTCAGGCTGGAAAGCCTGTCATTTGTTGTAGCAGGAAAGCCTACCTCCGAAGATGAACTCCGTCAGTTTTTCTCTGCGCTTTCTACTGCCTGCAACTCGGAAAAGCCATTGCATATCTCACTATCCTCAAAATTTTCTAGTAGTGGTTATGGACGCCAACACCTGCCAGAAGTTTCACTGTCCACCTTCCGGTCCCTTCTCCAACTCCCCAACGTTCACTCATTCGAGTTTAACGTGCCATGCGGCATCGCGCTCGACGATGATGGAATCACGACATTGGCAGATCACTGGCCCCAGTTGACCAAGCTCACACTGAAAAGCGAAGAAATACTCGTACACGGAAGTGGCATGACGCACGAGGGCTTACTCTCATTGCTCTCGCGCTGCACTGAACTCACCGAGCTCACCACCAAGCTCGACTTTTCGGGGATCGACTCTGCGCTGCGTGAGGATATTCTGAACGAACGCCTAGGCGGCGGGGTCACGAATCACAAATGTACACGCATCAACTTTCTGATGACCAGGATTGACTATCCAAGCGCAATCGCTTCATTTTTGTGCGATGTTTGTCCCGAGTTGGTAGAGGTCGAATCATCTTGGGATATAGACTCTCAGGATATGCTCACATACGCTGAGGATGGAGAGCCGGATGTAATGCGACCAAGGTGGGAGGAAGTCAATAATCTATTGCCTGTGTTCTATGCGGCAAGGAGGCAATCTAAAGTTGACTAAGTCCGAGTTCAGAGGAGGAGGGTGTGATCTTGGCAAGAGGTATGTTCGCATTGAACGTGTCTTTTGACCTGAGGCTGACGCGTTCATACCAGAACGGCGATATCTTGGTTCCGATGGTATTCTCGTGGCAAACTTGTTTAGCAGAACTATGCGTACTAACATCACGACTCTTCTCTATCTCGCCAGAATATGGATCTGTAATCCGGCGGTAGTTTTATCTTTTGACGGGCCTCCGTTCTTGATTTTATCTAACACAAATGTCGAGCGAAGCGGTACGGACAGACCTACCGCACAGAATAGTATCGCCATATCGTTAGCCACTAAGACCTGCATGCGTAAGTGCGCAGAAATGGTACATAACTCTACGCCATTCTGCTAGCTCGCCGCGGGGACAGCAGGCATCGGAGCACTTTTCGCAAATCCCAACGTCACCCCAAGTTAGCAACGACATGCGCTCATGCAATGAGACATTCGCTAGACTAGACTTCTAGAGCGATACAAAACAATCAGCGATAACGATACTACACCAACGACAGGCCGAGCTATCCCGAGCCAAAGACGAAAGATAGTATCACCCGGACACCACCAGCCCGTCGTGCACCCGCTTCGTAAGCCGGTCCCCGTCGTCCCCCGACCGTCGCTGCTTGTGCCCAGGACGGAGACGGCCTCCGTTTTACAACGTATGTGAATGGGTGGTTTTTGATGGGGTTTGAGGTTCACGGCGTTTGGGAGAGCCAGGAGGGGATAGCAGGCTCATCATATTGATGGAACGTGCTTCCCGGGGGCAATGGCACGCAACCTGAGGATCCTCGCCAACGTGGAATCCTGCTTTTGCACGCGCGTGTCCTCGTCTTCGTGGTGATGGCCTCCATGGCCGGCAGCTCCGGCCTTCGCTCGAGACTTCGTCCTCCTCTTCATACGGCTCTGGGCGTTCGCGGAAACAGAAATGGGGCGAGGAGGCGCTGCCAGTGCGGCGGCTCGACTACGAGGCTGGCAGTGGGGGGTCCCAGGAGTAACGGTGGGAAGCGTTTCCAAAGAGCCCGGGCGTTGACTATGAGTGCTCGCCTTGCCACACGAGGCATCTGACGCCCACATGCTAACCCATGGGTGGCGATAAAATTGCCAATGTTTCGTGCACCATGAAAAATCGACCGATTAGCCACGAGGAATCTACACCACCGCTGCTTCTGTTGAAAGATGACGCAAATAACCGGTTTGGTGCCAAGGTAGATGCACGGCCATTGAGATACCTCATCCGTCACTTGAACAACCTGCGGTCCCTTGTCGATCGAGAGGTCGTACAGCCCAACATCTATGTAACGCTTTACACGCACGACATGGTCTTTGGCACGACCTTGCAGATCGTTTGCAGTTGGTATAAAATACAAAAAAGACGTTATCAGCACTCGCATCCTAAACTCGGGTATGCGTGGGCCTCACCTCGAAGGACGTATAGCACTGCATCAAATGATCTCGGCCTGTCGCATCAATGAGCAATGAGCATCACAAACTGAAGAACCTGCACTGTAGTGGGGCCGGCAAGGACCATCCGACCTCCTATCTTGGCGACGTGCATCTGGACGAATATGTCCGGTCTGTGTAGTACGTGCTCGGAGGTCTGCCAAAGGAGTTGGACGAGGGCTTGCCCTGTTGGCACTGCACGTGAAAAGGAGGTGGATTTTTTTCATCGAGGAGCGGTCGGAGCTCTGCGGACGGCGCAGTGGGTCCCTATATACGTGAGGGCTCGTTTCGATACATCCTTTACGCATATCGTTGGTGGAAGACGAAGAAGTTCCGAAGGCGAGCGTATTGACCGCTTGCCAAGTTTTGGATTTGATGGACGACGACGAGCACTGCCACAGCGGCATTGCTTCTTCCCTCTCACTTTTTGGTTGTACCCCAGGCTGTATCAGTTCTATTTGTCCAACATCGGAACTGTCTCTTCATTTTCTGGCATTGGATCGAAACGTCTGCAAAGTCTGTTTTGTGTCAGGGCTTGAAGCACCCATTGACTCCACATGTATAGGCATACTCTGGAGTGGTCCCGATGCACCTGATGGACTAGACCCTCCACGTCAGCATCCGACGCCTACGCAATGAGCCCGCGTTGTTCATATCTATACGGTCAACGCCATCGGCCCACGCGATAACCAGGCAAGGCCCACTTGAGATTCTATGCTTGTCAGATGATACCTGTCAGCTTTGAACAGAGGAGGCCTACATCCACAGGACCAATCCTGTTCTCCTTCCACGTACACGAGATGGACGTTTCTGCAATATAAAAGACGACTCAACGACATCGGTTTGAGGCATCCGTATCCAACCTCTACAACTGCAACTGTTCCTCGAACACTCAAACTCACTCTTACATACGATGTCCAAAATTGGTGAGTTGTTCTTAGTACGTCTCGTGGACTCGCTTCTGATCATCACCTCTTTGCGTCCTTCCTTCTTCCCCACAATAGCAGAACTTCTTTTCCCAACAGTCCTCAAACCCGTGCGGGTCCCCCCGGGTTACCATTTCATTGAAGTCGTCCAGTTCTGGCGCGGCAAGCACCCCACGGGCACTCCGTTTCCCTTGCACTGGACCAGGCTCGTCATCCGCACATCCGCAGACCGCGGCAGCATGCACTCCTACGCAACGCAAGACCGTTTCAACATCCCGCTCAACAGAGAGTACCGGCGCGACAACTGGCGGGGCAGCCACGTCATCGGCTACGTCTCCCCGAACCGGTTGGACTATCTTTTGAACAAGATCGCGCTCGGGCGGGTCGTGCGTCACCGATTGTCATGGAACTGCCAGAATTGGGTGTATGAGGCGTTGGCGGGGCTGACTTATGCTAATTTGTACACGGACGTGAAGATGACGTTTACGGCGTTACAGGCGCAGATGAATTGTCTCTTGGAGGCTTGGGAAATCGGAGATCTCTAGATAATCCTGGGTTTTTGACAATATGCTCCTCTGTATGATACTCCAAGCAGCATCAAGATGTAGCAGTCTACGACCTCGTACTTATGACTTTCAAGGTTGTGTAGAAGAAAACGAACAACAAAAAACCTCAGACATTGGATACGTTACACCACATAACTCATCTACTTTACATTTCCATGCATACCGCACGGGAGAATTCTATGTACATTTGGCCCCAGTGGAGCAGGTATTCTGTCCAGAAACAAAAACAAGAAACGATTACTAAGCACACTGAAAATCGAGCTCGTAGTAAAGTGGTGTGACTTACGTTTCCAACGTTGGTAGGGCAGATGGACAAGTCTGATGAGCTCGCTGTCAGGAAAAACAAGATATGCGAGTCGCTAGGTACTAACCAGCGACCTTGAGGCCTTCTACAATATACTTACATTCAAACGTGCGTCGACTACCCGAGGGTTCCGAATCACACATATTCCGACCTGGATTGACACGATCATCAATGGCGTTCGAAAATAAATACGAGTCTGTTAGACAGCTCATCGAATGCCATGCCGACGCCACTATTAGCAAAGACCAGATGTCAATAAATATAATTGTTCTGGGAGGAATTCGTCGCGGAGTGCATATCAGAGCGTGTTGGACCTTTGTAAAAAATTTACTAACCTTCGTATTCGTCGTGATTCTTTGTCATGTGCGGAACAATCGAATTGCTTGAAGCACGAAAGGGATCCTACCGAGTGGCGGGACCAGGCAGCATCTCAATTCTGTACGCTACCTCGAGGCAGGTCAAGCACGGTCGCCAATTGAGAAAGTTGAGCATCGTGGTTCCGTCACACGATCAACTTTGGAGGTGCTTTCGTACATTCGGGAACATGAGTATAGCCATCAAAAAGGCCAAATGAACGGAAGACGCCTACGATCATCACCAGTGAGCAGACTTTCACTGTTACCATCCATCCGACCCAACGTTTCAACAACAGCTTCATGAACCAAAGGAAACGGAGAATCATCGCATCAAGAGGTTGAGCACAAAACTTTGTACCCACCAGTACAAGTAGTCCCTGCGACATATTTGACGACAATCTCTTCTACTCGAACATCTTGGACATCATCGAATGCGGTGTGATCCCTTCCTACATTCGATTTTGAACGAAATCACAAGGAAACTCTCAAAAATTCCCGCGTAACAAAAGAAAGAAATAACACATACAAGTGGAGAACGTGTTACTAGCGCCGCAACTTTTGATTTTCGAGATCGCTGGTCTGCGATCGAAGTTCAGAGCCATTCCGCGGTGCCATTTCATATGCATGTGCGATCGTCATTATAATCGACGGGGCGAACCTGTCATAATGTGCGTGTCAGAGACAGTCGTCGCGATGCGAACACAAATGCACCTCCACCTCCACTTCTTTACGAGCTGACGGTACTATAGTAGTCGAACATGGCCATCTGACTCTGTGCTTGGCGCACCACCTTTTGATGACTGCGCCACGATGGTATGGAACTCCCACTTAGTCTATATGCGTTATCATCAGTGACAATTCTGAAAAGAGCACGAAGTACGTACTCGCAACCTGGATCAAAGTAGTTTTCGGATGCTAGTGCCAACAGACCTCGACAATCTTTTGAGAGTTGATGACAGAGACCCTTTGGCCAGGACCTCGAGGCGCACGAGAACACAGAGCGTGTAAAATATCGATCAAAGTGGCACCTATGGACTGCGAGTCCGCGAGAGAAAAGAAAGACGCATAACCACAGGTTTGCTATGATTAGATTCGGCGGTGACACCTTTCCCCTTCCGCTTGAGCCTAGTATCTTCAGGAGACAGCGTTATTTGGCAGGGCGAAACTGCCACTAGTACTACCAGGTCTTAGAACGTGGCTGGAACCTAAGTAATAGGATATATAAGGTTAGCAGCTACTTACACTCTATCGGATTTTATTCGGGAGCAGTACGCGGCCTTCGCAGGATCTCCTACTCGTGGATATCGTGGAATCAAAGTGACAGCTGCAATGCATAGAATGGAGATTACAGCTCCGATACAAAATGCTGGCAACTACTGTGCTTCTCTGAAGAAATCTGACCGTTTCTGACCAACCTTTTTGCAGCATGCACTGGAGCTTGACCATCCCTGAGGTGCAGCACACCATCTTCCAGGAAGTTTACCAGCAAGAAAAGGGCCCGGGAACTGTAGCCGCTCTCGCTCGTACTTGTAGCGTCTTCAGCAGTGTCGCTCTCGATACCTTGTGGGCCAGGTTGGATTCATTCGTCCTTCTGCTTTGGTGTCTTCCTCGTGACCTATGGAAAATAAAGACGGAGAGTAAGACAATGGTACGTACTCCTCCATTCTGCAGTTACTGTTATCAAGGACCAATAAGGATAGACATTTCGACGACCCATGTCACGAAACGACTGGGAATTTTTTTTCAGATACTCTTCTCGAGTACGAACCCTAAAACAGCATTCCTCCGGATTCAGAAGTCAGACATGGCAAGTCTCGGCTTTGGGCGATGATGTTATCATTTCACTTTTGAATCCTCCGACTCACGGACCACTCATCCCACGCCTGAAGACACTCTCCTGGACTAAACTGGATGAAAAGTATGCATCCCTCTTCCGGTTGCTCTTGACACCTTCCCTTGCCTCCCTCTCACTTTCCAATTGCGCATTTAATCTCCCGGAGATGTCAATTCTCACATCTATCGGTTCTATATGTCCGTCATTGAGGCTTCTCTCCATTTCCTGGAATCACCTTCCTGACAAAGTACTCCGTGCCAGCAACAAGTTCCTATCCGAGACTCTCTTGCACCTTCAGTCGCTGGAATCGCTGAAATGTCCTGCACTGGACGAAGTTACGATAACGGCCATCTCGCACCTCCCCTCTTTGCTTAATCTCTCGCTCACGCTTGAGCATGATTTACAACTGGACAAAGTGCTGCCTCATATGACAGCACTCACATTTTCGTCCCTGTACAGGTTGAAGCTGCATGCAGCCACGCTCTCGACTTTGACATCCTTCGTTAAGGACATGTGGTTCACACCGGAAAGCCTGTCATTTTGTATAAAAGATATGCCTGCCTCAGACACACTCCGTTCGTTTTTCCTTGCTCTGTCCACTGCCTGCAGCTCGGAGAGGCCATTAAATATCACAATTGACTCATATGATCGGCAACAACATGTTCCACACGACAAAGTTTCCATGTCTACCTTCCAGCCACTCCTCCAACTCTCCAATATTTGCATATTCGAGTTCAATTTACCATGTGACATCGTGCTCAACGATGATGCAATCACGACATTGACGAATCACTGGCAAAGTCTGACCAAACTCTCTCTCAACGAGAGGTTGGGCTGGGGAGTCGCGTCGCGCGTGACGTCCAAGGGTCTCATCACATTGCTCTCGCGCTGCACAGAACTCACGGAACTCGCGATCGAGATAGACTTTACCAGCATCGATATCCCACCTGTGGAAGTTCCGAACGTACGCCTAGGCGGCGGGATTACGAACCTCAAATGCACCCACATCAACTTTCTGACGAGCGCGATTCAGTATCCAAGCACGATCGCGGCATTTTTGAGCGATGTTTGTCCCGAGCTGGAAACGGTCGAGTCCTTGTGGACTGACGTTCTGGATGTGACCCGCGAGGAAGATAAATCAAGAAAAAAGTGGGAGGAAGTTGAGGATTTGTTGCCTGTGTTCGTTGCGGTGAGGAGGCAATCAATCAACTGGGTCTTCTCGGAGAAGGAAAAGGACGAGAGCATGACTTTGGCATAAGGCATTTTTGTGCGGCGCATCTCTGGTTTGGGACTAATGTATGCAGATGACGGACTCGAGGCATGTTTCCCCCACGCACTCGCGGATGCGGTAGGTGGCTACCGAAACACAACTCCCCGGTGACAGCAAGCGTCAGCCCGACGAGACAATCATCTTGGTATCTTGCTAGACATACGTGTTTGGACACAGGTATTCCTGCTCTTGGTATCTTGTCATCAATGATATGGTCCCGGCATCACATCACCTGGCAGGGAAGCTCGAGCATAGTGAGAAGTGCAGAAAATTAAATATGGTATTATACGATAGCTTTCTATTCCACCTACGTTATTCCGTGCGCTTCGCCTTGCTATAGACAATCAACATTGACCGGATGGATGTGTACCTTGTGCGAGCAGCAGCGTGGGTTGTGTCTTTGTATCCAAGTGTCGAATCACCTGATTTGACGAGACAAAAGCGATCCAAGGGACCCATGAGAATCAAGTCGCTCGTCCGTTCCGACATGCACCACCACAATCAGGTTTTCCACGCAACTCAGCCTGGTCACTAAATCCAAGCAAATGTCGCCTTGGACCTTTGATTATAGTAGTATTCGTTGAGACTTGAGAAACTGCGAATAACTCTACAACAAGTCTTCGACTCGGAAAGATTGTGTCTGGCAACGATGATCCGGGTCATGATGACTAATGCCACGTTCTGGTGTGAGCCGCGGCCGATGTGCTGTGGTAACTTAGCGCTTAGCGCTTAGCATTCAGTCAACCAACTGTCTTTCGAGGCAGCAACATGCACAGGTGCTTGTCCATTACTGAGTTGCAGCATGTCATCTTCCAGGAAGTCTGCCAAGAGGACCCGCGCACCGTAGCGAGACTCGCCCGTACTTGCAGTGCCTTCAGCAACATTGCTCTCAACGTCTTGTGGGCCGAGTTGGGTTCATTCGCCTGCCTTATTCTGTGTCTTCCTCGGGACCTCTGGAAGGTGAATCATAATAAAATAGTGTGTCCTCTTGCATTCTCTATTTACTATCCCACTGACCAAAAGAATAGGTATTCCGACGACCCATGTCACGAGGGGATTGGCGAATTTTCTTTAGATACTCTTCTCGAGTACGAACTTTGAAACATGACTTCAAATTCAAATTCGGGCCTAGGTTCCATCTAGGCAATGATGTTATCCTCGCACTTTCGGATCCCCCGACTCACG
>JBBPSN010000351.1:10097-21096 GCA_038093615.1 Austroboletus olivaceoglutinosus | reverse complement strand
GTGTGACTCGACATGACACTGGCCCGACGCTCGACGTGGTCATCGCTCCGACTCGTCTCCAGTCATGTCCGGCCACCGACAAACATCGAGTCCGTCTTGCTCGACACCGTCAAGGCCGGTCCCCCCCGCCTTACCCCGCCGCCCCCCGCTCACACCATGACAGGCCACCGGCCCCGTCTCCTTTGCGACCTACATGCAGCTCTGCCTCTCCCACCCCGTCCATGGATACTACATGAAGCCTTCCCACCCCGTCTTTGGCTCCCGTGGTGACTTTACAACCAGCCCCGAGATATCCCAAGCCTTTGGCGAGGTAACGTCCTCTTTTTTTTGCGCGTCCGTCTCATCGCCTCCCAACAGGTCCTGGCCCTCTGGTTGATCGGGCGATGGAAGTCCACAAGCTCGGCGCGTCCATTCCGCATCGTCGAGCTCGGTCCGGGACGCGGCACGCTTATGGGCGACATCCTCCGGGTACGCTCCCCTCCTCACCCCCTTCGTCTGACCGCACGTCCCCCACCCAGGTCGTCCGCCAGTTCCCGGCCGTACGCGCCAAGCTCGACAGCGTGCATCTCGTCGAGACGAGCCACGCCATGCGCGCCCTCCAACGCACGGCCCTCTCCGCGCACGAACACACGCGCCTCGCGTGGCACGACGCGCTCGGCGACATTACCCGCCGCGACGACGTCTTTACGATGCTCGTCGCTCACGAGTTCTTTGACGCTCTCCCTGTGCACGTCGTCGAGGTCCGTGTGTTCCCTCCTAGTTCAACCTATTGCGCTCATGTCGCGCAGAAAACGACGCAGGGATGGCACGAGGTCCTCGTTGCACCTGCCAACGACCCAAGTATCCGCTATGCCCGCCCGTCTTCTACCATCCTTACACCCTCCACCCCCGCACCCCTCGAGCCGCGTTGGACACGTGTGCTCTCCCCATCCCCGACCGCCTCTTCGACCCTCCTCGGACACGCCTCGCCACGCTTTGCATCCCTCCCCGTCGGCGCACGCATCGAAGTCTCTGGTGCTTGCATGAAAATCGCGCGCCAAATCGCCGAGCTGATCGCCCCTCCCACGCAAAGCACGGGCGACGGCGGATGCGCCCTCATCATCGACTATGGCGCTGAAAAAGCGGTCGGAAACTCGTTGCGCGTGCGTCTTTTGCCTTTCATGTCGGGCGTGTGCTGACGCTGGAGGTTAGGCGTTCAAACAACACGAGATCGTCGACGTGTTTCATCGTCCGGGTGAATGCGACGTGACCGCCAACGTCGACTTTGCCCTTTTGAAAGAGGTGCTTTCGGATCTCGGTCCGTCCTCTTATTTCCATCCCATGTCCGTTGCATCTGACGTGGCACCTAGTCACTCCCCATGGAACGCTCTCGCAGGGCACGTTCCTCGCTGAAGTGGGTATTCAGCTGCGCGCCGAGCGTCTCATCAAGGCCACCCCCACAGAGGAACGCAAAACGGCGATTGCAGAAAGCGTCAATCGGCTGGTAGACCCGCTTGGTATGGGTGGGCAGTATGCCGTCCTCGGTGTAACCGGAGTGCCCATGGCAGAGCCTGTATGGCCGTTTTTGCACAAACGCGATGGATCACATTGATATACAACAGTGGTATTGACACCCAAGAAAGCTATTGTACAATGATGGTGAGCAGACTAGGCAGCAGCCGTGGCATATTCCGCTTTAAGAATGTCCGCCAACTTTTCGGCAGCGGCGAAAACAGAAGCAGCCTGATCATATCGATAAGCCATGGTCATCGATAATGGGCGGGACAACTCACCGTATGCCCTGACACCAACTTGGGGTATATAGACGCGTCGCAAACTCGGAGACCGAGCGTACCGCGAACCCTCATCTGCGTGTCCAAGACGGCGGCCGGATTGTCGTCCTTGCCCATGGTACAGGTTCCAAACGGATGATAGAGGGTCTCTATCCTACTTTTTATGATCTCACCAAGTTCCTTGTCGCTCAGCTTGTCAAAATGGTGGTCCAGCGCCGGGTCACGGCACCCAACATCCGTAATGTTGCTAAGGGGTGCTGTATGCGCAATCCGGTATGCCCCACGAACACCACGGATGAATACGTCAACATCATGCTGAGTGGCCAGGTAGCTGAGGGCGTTTGTGAGCGAGGAGGACAGCAAAATGTTAGCAAGACAGACTTTGGATCGATAACTGGGTCGTCCCAAGGATCAGCAGACTTGATTTGAATATAGCCAATGCTCGTAGGACTGAGGACAACAATCAATTGGACATATCTGGGCAGCCGTGTTACCTACCGCAAGAGTGTGACTAGTATGGTATATCCATGTTGCCCACGATTTGATGTGGGTGGCGTCAAGAGTGGACCAAGGATCAGTTCGACATCAGGTGCGTCTGGGCCGGAGGTGTTGTCCTCAATGTCGTTGTTATATTCCGCTGGAGGAAACAACTTTTGGTCGTCCGTTCTGAAGAAAGCGACCGCTTCTCCGACCTGGGTCGAGTTAGCAACCCTGCGAAAAGCGAGTAAGAAAGGTGAACCAACATTACTAGAGAGAGGGCCCGTTCCAAAAGCCTTATACTGTGCAAGTGCTTTGAGGGACTTCAAATTACTCATCAAGTCGTATGGCCTCAAGTAGTTCATGGAAATGCCGAGTTTATCTCCCAGCCTAAGGGAGAAATTGGGGTGGTCACTGAGATTAGCGCCCACTCCAGGAGAATCGACAACGACGGGGATGCCATGTTTCTTGAGTAGAGAAGAAGGCCCGACACCGGAGAGCATGAGGATCTGGGGAGAGTGAACTGCTCCACCACTGTAGGAGATTGAGGAATAGAGTGTCTGAAGAGGCTAGGGACATACCAAACGATGACCTCCTTGCGTGCCCTGGCACGGAGGGGTGTTGCATGTTGCTTTGAGGTGGCGAATTCGACGGCTACGGCACGCGGGACGCCTGAAGAAGAATCAAAGATGATTTTTGTCACGCGAGCAAGGGTGAGGACTTTGAGGTTGGGTCTGGCGAGCACGTCAGGGGTAAGATAGGCCGATTCCGCGGACACTCGCTTTCCGCGACTGTCGATATAAGTCACTAGGAAAAGATGAGCAAGTTCAGAGCAGAAAATCAACGGCACTCACTAATCTGGTTGACAGCGTTGATGGATGATCAGCATCGGAGAGGCAATGTGCATACCTTGTTGGTTCCTAGAGTACCATTCGAGGTGGTAAAGTCGGGACTGAAGGGAATACCTGCATTGACACTGGCTCGGACGAAGAGGGTACTTCCTTGCCAAGTGTGCGCATGATAACCGACGGTGACAGGACCGCTTGATCCACGGAGAGAAGCATCGACGTGTGGGAACCTCGGATCTGGGGTATAATTCTCAAACTTGCGGAAATACCTTGATAAAACTAAGCGTGGAAAGGGAGAAGAGGCAACGGAAATAGATACCTTTCAAAGTGTTTCCACGACCAGGAGTCGTCTCCGATGATTGTGGCAAACTCGTCGTAGTCGGAGGGTGCACCGTACTGAGCCCTGTGGGAGATGAGAGACGAAAGGGGAGGAGGAGGAGAACGCACATCTGCGCGTTGATGGCAGAGCCTGAGGGAGGGATCAGAGGGACGACGGGGGGAGGAGAGGATGCTTACATCCACCAAGGAGGCGCGCTGGGCGGCTGTGAGCAGAAGCAAGGGGAGGGGGAGAAGGACGCACCGCGAGGCCAGAAACTTTTTCGGTTGGCGGCATGTTTCTGAGGTTCGGTGTAGAGATTGTAGTCGTGTGGACCATGGAAGATCCTGTGAAATGCGACTGGCGTCGTGCTCTCGAAGACGGTGTTGCTGCTGTGGGAGCGTCGGGGGAGAGGTACAGAGCGGGGGGCGGTGCATACCTTTGGCCTGCCTCGATGAGGAGGACACGTATATGCGCGTGCTCGGAGAGACGGGCTGCGAGGGCACAGCCGGCGGTGCCTGTGGAGAGATATGAGGCGGGGACGGGTGAGAGAGAGGGAGCGCACCTCCGCCGACGATGACAAAGTCGAACTCGTCGTCGGGTGGGATGTGGGTGAGAAGACGGCGGGGCGGGCGGCGGAAGCGCCTGAGGAGGAGGAGGGCGGCGACGAGAGCGACGATGCGGAGAGACATTGTGAATGTGGCTGTGCTTCTGGGTTGAGTGTGGCAGGGTCACGCTCAGCTTTGCCCAGCTCCGTCGAGATGGTCCCCGACGCACCTCCCTCGAAGGCGTCCCTCCTCAAATGGTGGTCCCAATTCACACACGCTCAAAAGTCGAAGAAATTCCCGGAATACAACAAGCGTTCGTATGATATCCCACAAAGCCTCCCCCCGCCTCACACCCCCCCCGTAGCCGCCTCCCCAGACCACCATACCGTCTTCGGAAAACCCCTCAAAGACTCCCTCAGACGTGCCAGCGTGCAGATATCCACCGCGAATGCCAACGGCGACCTCTACGTGTGGGGCTACATCCCCGTCGTCGTCGCAAAGTGGTCCGTCTCCGCCCCCTCTCCACCCCGCACCGCTCACTCCCCCCCAGCGGCCTCTACCTCAAGGAAAACGGTACTTGTCCCCCTCGTCCTTCTCGCCCCATCTCACTCCCCGCAGCAACCGAGGTCGAGGGCACCTTCCGTGTCAACGGCTCCGCTAAGCGCATGCGTGATCTCCAGGCCGCCTTCGAGTCTCCCCCCCGCGTCCGTGCCCCCTCTTCCGCCCCCTCCTCTCCACTCACCCACTTCCCTAGTACGGAAAGAGTCTCGACTGGAAGAGCGAGCATTACACCACCCATGACGTCGCAAGCGTCTTTCGGCGATATCTCACTCAGATGCCCGTACGTCTCGCCACTTGTTCCTCCACTCGTTCCCCTATTTCGTCTCCGCGCAGGAACCCGTCATTCCCCACGACATGTACCATGACGTGAGTCCTCTATCCTCTCCTTCTCCACATCCCTCATCTCTTCCTCAAGTTCCGAGACGTCCTCGGTTAGTACCATCGCTCTGATCCGATTCTGATCCGCATCCCTAATTTCCCCGTAGCGAAGCAACCGTTTATCAATGCCGACGTCGTGGCCTCCTACAGGCATTTGATATCTCGCATGCCTAGACCCAATCAATTCCTCCTCCTCTACGTTCTCGACCTCTTGTCTGTCTTTGCCCGCAAATCGAACAAGAATCTCATGACAGCTGCCAGTCCGTCCTCCTATTTCTTTATCTTTCCCTCCCTCACCCTCCCGCCTTAGATCTTGCCGTCATCTTTCGTCCTGGTGTCCTCTCTCATCCTAATCACGAGCTATCCCCTGGCGAACATCAGCTCAGCCAAAGGGTCCTCGAGTTCCTCATCGAACAACAGGACTGTTTCTTGCTTGACATACCGCCGCCACCACGCGCTGACCCTTCTTCATCATGGCGTCCCCCTCCCCGTCATATGACCCCTACTTCACACGACCCAGATGATCCTGATCTCGTCTTACTCAGCTCCGATGACGAACGCCCGTCAACCGGCGGGTGGAAGCTCGTCAAAGACAAGCGACGCATCGTCCGCCGACGTACAACGCACGAACCTCCTGGTGGGTTGCCCTCCTCTGCACCAGCGCGCCTTACCCTTCCCCGTCGCTAAACAATCGACTCATTTCCCTGTCCTTTTCCCCGGAAAATTTGCCATTCTTTACTATCCACCATCTCTTGCTTTTCGTTCTGACCGGATCGGGCCACGTGTTACAGATTCCTTGGATAGCTCCGAACCATCAAGGGGTTCGACGCAGCTCTCTCCCGTTGCCGAGTGGCCTGCACCCAATCCAAGCAGTCCAACGTCGGCTTCCCTTGGTCGCAGTCGAACCCTACCGTCTCAGCGAAGTGGCCCTGACGACGACGGGCCCCGTGCAAGGCTGTTGAGGAAACACAGACCACACCCAGAGGGCCTCTCTCCAGGGGCTAACGTGAGCGCATAGTGCCTAGGAAAACGGATGATCAATCCCGCGAGTGGCGAATCGAGGATATCGACGTGATCAGGGCCAGTGCTCGAGCGTGATATTATACCGGATCTGTCAGGGAGGGCGTTGTGCTGCTCGTGGCCTGGCCCTGCCGGCCGATCTTTATAGTATGGTCTTGATCTGATTTAACTTGTGTCGCGGACCCTTGACACTTTCACTTTCTTTCCGTCTTTTCGATCGGGACTTTTTGTATATTTTTACTTACGCATGTCAAAAACGACCCGTGCGCAGCAGCATTAATAATGGGTGGACCTCTTTGATAATGATGTCACACCCGTTTCTTGGGGAACGAGATGGACACGATGTTCCTGACAGCAAAACTCAGCAGGATACGGTGGGGGCGTGCAGACCTCTACAAGTCGTTTGAAGCACTTTGTTGATTCCGTTTCGTCGTGTGTATAGTGGAAAGTGAGCCGAGGTTATTTCCGGCATATGAGACAAACGTATAATTAGGCATATTAGAGCCGAGCTACTATACGCATGCCAAGTTGGACCTGTCGTCCATTTCCCCCCGTCCAGCGATGCAGCGCGGCAACGAGTACATGATGAGCCAGGTCTCGTCCTACCGTGACAATCCCCCATTGTCTTCTACGCCGGAGATGCAGGGCTACTACGACGACCCGGTGAGTGTTGTCGTTCTGTCCTGGGCCGAATATATATATAGTAAATAAACTATCTTTGTCGCTGGCGCCGTTGTCATCCTCTCGCTTCCTTTCCCTTTTACCACCACCATCGTCCACCACTCTCTCCATTCATACCATCTACCGTCTGCTGAGCAGCCCGTCACAAGCCAGACCGGCAACCACGCTCCTTCACCCTACAATTCCGCACCGGACCTCGCCAACCCCAACTTTAGAAACGCTCAACCCTCTGGTTTCGCTCAAGCACCTTACATGCCGTCCAACACGTATGAGAACTTGGAGGGCCCGCCCGCCAGCGATTGGCTCGAGAAGACCCAGAGGTCCAACAAACGATCCAAGTACATTGTTCGTGCTCCCTCTCTCCGTCGCAATCTCGACTCACATGGCGACTCATCGCCTCAGGTCATTGGCTCTCTCTTGGCCCTCGCTGCTCTCATCGCGACTGGCGTCACCCTTGGCGTCGTGCTCTCGAAAAAGAATAGCAGCGGTTCCTCATCGGGTAGCGCACCTGAAGGCACCAATCCCAATGACCCCAGCAACTTCCAGAAGAACCCTGCCTTGAAGCAGGCTTTCTGGGGTATCGCGTACACCCCCATCGGTGCCCAACTGCCCAATTGCGGAGTGACCCTTGGTAAGCCTATACCTTCTCTGCCCCACCATGTATGCTAACCTGTCGTCAAGACTCTGTCATCGAAGACATACAGGTACTAGACTCCATCTGTTCCTTTTGCATTCTTCTCACGACTTTTAAGCTCATGTCTCAAATCACGACCAACATCCGTCTCTACGGGGCTGACTGTAACCAGTCTTCGCTTGTTCTCGCGGCTATTGAAGCTACCAAGGTCAACATGAGTGTATGGCTCGGAAACTACCCTTCGGCCACGGACAATGGAACTGCTTATGAACGTCAAAAGGGAGAGATCCAAACCGCGCTCCAACAGTTTGGTGGCCAACACGTCAAAGGTGTGACTGTCGGGAACGAATTCGTCTTGGAGTATGTATCTCCATGTTCATGTCCGGCAGGACACTCACCCTGGCCGAACAGTTATATCAATCAAGCAGGTCAATCCACTCCCAACGGCCCTGCCGGAGACGAAGGCACGTTTTCACGACGGCTATCACGTGTCGAGTTTAATATTTCGTCTTAGCTGCTGCGATGCTAATACCGTGGATCAATGACACTCGTACTATGCTTTCGTCAATGAACTTGGGAAGTATGGCCGTCGGTAATGCTGAAGCAGGAAGCTACTTCAACACCAAAGTACTCGAATCGGTGGACTACGGCATGTCCAATGTTCATCCATGGTTTGCCAACCAGAGCATTGAAAACGCCGTTGGATGGGTGTATACATTCTTCCAGGACATCAATGTCCAGCCTGCCGCAGCGCTTTCCAACAAACCTTCAATGTACATTGCCGAGACTGGTTGGCCGACGGTAGGCGATCCTTTGAGCTGACTGGAAGGCTGCTGAAGCTGGTTGGTTAGAACTCGTCGACGTTAAATTATAACCCGAATGATGGCCCGTCGAACGCTTCCGTTGCAAACTTGCAGGTATGTATTTTCGATTTATGGACTCGGTCGACAAAACTGAGTTGTTTCCAGTACTTTATTGACTCGTTCGCATGCCAAGGCAAGTACTATGTGTGAGGAGATTCGTACGTGCGACGCAACTGATCTCATTGTATAGCAACCGCGAATGGCACGGAATACTTTTTCTTCGAGGTATGTCTACTTTTGTTTTTTCAGTACATATTGGCTCATCATGCTGTAGTACAATGACCAGCCATGGCAGGTGTGTATTCTTTTCCTGGTGACTAGTGGCGTAAGAGTGCTCATGTAGTATCCGAGGCCGCCGAGTATGGTGGTGTCGAGGTAGCTGTCTCTTCTTGTCGTTTTGATGGCAGTAACTCACATGTTGATAGGGTTCCTGGGGTCTGTTCGATGCCAAGTGAGCCAAAATAAAAAATCGTCGTGACTACAGCTAATGATGATATTTTTTACAGCAAAAACTTCAAGAACCTCAACCTACCCGATTGCTCTAAATCGAATTGACGTGGTGTTGTTTCCCAGCGGACCTGCTTTTCGACGTCCTATTTGTAATCCTGTTCTCACCTATTTTCTTCTTTCCTTTGTACCTACAGGGACTTGTATTTTGTTCCACCCCAGATCGTGGACCTTGCTCCGTTCGACGCTTTTGTCGTTTTGCCCTCCCATCCAACGGTTGCATGTCTGCCCAGACTTGGACTGTATCGATCCCATGCCATGCCACCTGGGCAGTGCCCAGCGTCGTCTGATCATGGATGAGGAGACGTGGTCCTTTACATACCACTTAGATCTTATGACGCTTTTCTTTCGACGGACACGTATGTACAGTCGGCAAGCGTCCTCAACGTAAATACAGTTCTTTGCTGATGACATGGGGGATAATGTGGGAGTGTTTCTGATTCAATGTGCGACGTGGGGCCCACTGGGCACAGAATCTACATTTTGCTCGATCGTTGGCGATGCCCTCAGAAAACAGGAGAAAAAAGGAAACGTGCATCAGCCGGGAGTCGAACCCGGAGCTAGGCCATGGGAAGACCCAATGTTACCGCTACACCACTAATGCTTATTGTTTCAAACCTTATTGTATAACATAACTCTACTCAATAGTCCAATGAGCCAAACTTGAAAAGCCATATTGTGTGTCAAGTTTTAAAACATCAATATATGCATTAGTGGTGTAGCGGTAACATTGGGTCTTCCCATGGCCTAGCTCCGGGTTCGACTCCCGGCTGATGCAAATGTTCCATTATTTTTTAGCCGGACTATGCCTGAACCAGTACATCTTGGGAGGACATCTTGACTCGGACACGAACAAGACAAAAAGAAAAAAGTGAAGGACGTGTCACGGTACTTCCCCCTCAAGTGGTATATTTGCGCGCATGCGGACGTGAGCTTGATGTCGTTCGTCAAGTCAGCTCTCCCTCGCTTCGTTCCTTCTCCACTTCCCAAATCTCTCTTGTGCCTTCCCTGAACCACACCACGTTCCATTCTACGAGACCTCTCCTCATCTCGAACACGGGCGTGGGCAACGAAGCGACGAGTGCTAGATGAGGTGTAACGAGGTGGTAGGTGAGAGTGATCGGTTGAGAGGGAGACAGAGACGTCGATGCAGACGGGTAAAATGGAGCTTTGGTACTTGGCTTGGGGAGGTCGGGAGTGTTGGGTGAGGACGGTTCAAGTGGTGCGTTGGACCTAACGTATTCGTTCTCTGGTATCAGCGAGTCAGAACCTCAGAATGGCACGCACTTGTACAATGGTCCAAACGAGTTGAGCATTTGTAGATAGTCACAGCAGAGGTTGTGTGTAGCTTGATCGACGGGGGAGGCGTCCGTCGCTACATAGAGTTTGCTCGTTATATCAAACAGAAATGCCTTTGGTGATGAGATGTTCTTGAAAAGACGACGCGGCTAAATTCCCAGCCGCATTGAAGAGGCGATGACTTACAGCACAAAAGACGTTGAGTAGATTTTCGAGGTAGGGTAAAGAGTCGATGAGCTTGTGAATTACGCGCGAAAAGGCTTCTTGGAGGGAATAGTCGTAGACGGACGTCAGATGAAAGTTCAAAGGAACTTGTTCATACTCGGGCGATTCGTCTGCAAGTCGATCCATGACGCGCTCGTGGATCTGGCGAAAGTTTTCTGTTTTCGGCGTGACCGAGTTGATCATCGTGCGCAGAAAATCACGTACCAATCTTGTCGTCCTCCTGTAGCTTCTCTGCTTTGTGTACAAAGACCTCGAGGTTGATGTTTGCGTCCACCGAGCACGCGGCAACAATGAACTCGACCAACTTGACGACGGGTTGCTGGTAGAGATCCTGTACAACGATGAGAACATATTCTTGGGCAGATGGGGAAGCGCACACCCGAATGTCAATGACGAAGACGATGCTAGAGAATGCGGAAAGGGAAGCTCCTAGAGTGTCGACGGTGATGTTTCCAGGGCAGTCCCATATCTCGAGTGGAATGAGCGTGCTGCTCAAGAGACGTGAGCGACGAGAAACGCATCTGCGGACGACTCAACTCGAAAAGGTGCTTCGTGACGCGCATCGTAGGTTCAAGATAGAATGTCTGCTTGGCTGGCAAGCTCTTGAAGAGCACCTGCAAGATGGAGGTTTTACCACTCCTGCGGGGATGGTCGATGGCGGTTCGAAGAGCTGCCTCAAGAAACGGACCTTCTCGTGCCCAAGAGCAGGATCTTTGAGCGACGTGGTGGCATTGCGGTGTGGTTTGGGATAGGACTTGGGGGCTGGCATCCTTCGAGGGAGGGTTTTCGAGAGACTCCCACGTCATCTCAGACTTATCTCCCAACCATGAAGTTTGGGAGGAAGATCACGGTATGTGCGTTTTCTCGTCC
>JBBPSN010000348.1:6941-18403 GCA_038093615.1 Austroboletus olivaceoglutinosus | reverse complement strand
GGCTCAGGCACATGGAACGAGCACATTAGCTGGAAGATGATTCTGCCATTTTGCACGGCTTTCACGCCGCGGGTGCTGTATGAACGTCCATCCCGCAAGCGTTCCACATGGTATATAATGGGGACAGAGGGGGATGCGCTGAGCAAAAAATAGCACTTGCACCTTTGTGAGGACTTTGACCGCTCGAGTGGAGGTACTCACATGACACGACTGCTTGCATTAAATTACAATGAGCACTCGGATCAACCAGCAAGATACGACCGCTCACATGGAGACCAAAGGCGGCATCGACACATTTCGTGGCGGATACGATGGCCTGCGAGATCACCTGGCCACCGAACACGCCGCGCGCACGGTGCGGCGAAAACAGATGCACAGAACGGAAGAGGTTCACGTCAATCTGCTCGACTTCGAGAGAGGTCGAAATCTTGGCGCTCTCGACTTGGTTGCTGCTGCTTTCTTCCATGCCAAAAGGGAAGAAATGAAGAAGCGCACCATAGCGCTCAGCGCCGTACATTGTACTGGCACCGGCAACCTAGTGAAACACATGCAAGTCGGCTCGGAGCTATATGATCTCCATCTCCACCGTAAATCCACATTCGTGACATATCTGTTCTCCGTGATGCCCATCCTCGCTTGTCTCTACCGCTCCGAATACGTGCTTGTGTTCCCGGTCCTTCCTCTGCTGCCAAACGCCTTCCCGAGTCCGCTTCCGCAACTCCCTCAGCCCCTCTTCAAATTTCTTGTCCTTTTTCTTGTTCTTCTCTTCCGTTCGACGCTCCCACTCCGCGTCCAGCGCCTCTGGCGAGCCCCACTTCTTCCACGCAAAGTCTTCAACTTGGCACCGCAGGAAGAGCATCATATTTGCAAATGTAGATTTGTGAGGATTCGCCTTCAAAAGGTGTGGAAGGAGCTCGTCGTCCCGTAATTCAGCTAGACATTTTGTCACACGGAGGCGATTGTACTCGACAATTAGTTCGACCTACCGTCAGTGAGAAGATAATCCTATGTCGCGACGTCCGTCATCAACAAGCCAATTCCGGGCGCGATGAGAGACATACCTCCTTGCATTCTGTTTTCGTCAACAAACTATACTTTTCCGGATACTGATCTTTGCATTTATTGCAAATCAAGCAGTCGAATATTTTCTTATACGTATAATCAATGTCGACGGTGTTGCACTCCTTGCATCTTGGATTGCGTGATTGATCGAGAAACATTGCTGTAAGACTCGGTCGGGGAAGCATCCACCAACGACGACATAAGAACTTACGTGGTTCGACGTTTTGCATTGCCCGTTCTCTCTCTCTTTCACGTTCTTTGGCACGAAGGTCTTCGCCGGCCTCCTTCCCATCGTCAACCAAGAATCCACCCTTGGAGTTGACCATCTTGGACAGATCATACTCAAAGTAGGACCCGAGACGCGAGTCACGTTTGAGCGGCTTGGAGGTGGACGAGGATGAGGTCGCTTCAAGAGGTCGCTTCTGGTTTGCATTCGGGACCGACGAGGAAGAGGTAGCCTCTTCCTCCTGACGCCTTTGTCTGGCTTTCGCTAGCGATGATGTTTAGGAGACGACTTGACAGACCAACTCATGCACACCTCTTAGTCGATTGAGTTCGACGCGTTTTGCATCTTCTGGAGTCAAGCTCGACGGCGCTGACGCGGAGGATGGTGGTGGTTGTGCTCCTTGTTGCATGTACGCGTGTTTACTCAAAGTAACTTGATAAGTACTCGCTGCCTAGTTGCCCTCGACCGTCGAGCGCTCGTCCACCACCATCTCGTCCTTGGGTGTCTCCAAGGCTCCGTTCCCGTCGCTTACTCCAGACTCCGCTGCCACCACCCCATCACCATTCGCCGACGGGATCTCCTCAGCGTTCATAGCGAGGGGTGTTTTGAGTGTTTGCGAAATCAATGTCGTGTGGCCACTCGGCCCAGCGCCATGTGTCGAGCTGGCAGCGCCAGCACTAAGGATCCCGCCACCAATTCCAAACCTCCTCATTTCTCCACCTTCCGTCTCGCTAGAGCGACTCCTACTGTCACGTCGGTCTTTGTGATTTGCGTGATTCCTTCTACCACCTTCCCCTTCATCATCAGAATCAGAGAGCTCGCCATCCGCCTGAACACGCGAATCGAGCAAGCGCCGAGGTCTTCGACTGTCGGGCGGTATGAGGTCCTCGTCTTGATTCATGTCGTCCATCGTGTCGTCCATTGGTGTCTTTGGAATATCTGAAAAGGGAGTGGGTTAGGAGGCAAATAATCACTCGAATGATTGCTCTCCACACCGGTCATCTGCACACTCGGGGGACCTTTCAACCTTCGCAGGTGGTCCATCACAATATTCTTCACCCGTTCCAAGTATCCTGGAGTGTTCATGTCCTCAGTATTGGACGCCTTTACATCTAATTCATAGTCTGGTCCGAAATATTCATAGTATTCGTTGACCGGTATTTCTTTTAGTGTCTTTGTCAGTCATCCCATTTCTGAAGATTTAGGTGCCTTGTTTCGTACCAGGTCCAAGCTCAACCCCAGCAGCCAGCCCCGTCTCGTACGCCCACGCACGACTGACATTTCGCATCGTATATCCCCCACCCCCAAGAAGCAAAAGAGGTCTGTTGAACGACTTGACAAACTTGACGCAATTCGCGTGCCCTGCCAGATGCTTGGAGTTGGTAATGCATATATAGTGCCTTGAAAGTCCTACCTCTCATTGAAAGGTTAAGGCATCCAAGTTTGTCCCCTGACAATGAATCCGTGCCACATTGTAGAACGATGGCTGAAGGATCATAGGATTCCATCACTTGTCGTATTATCTGCATCAAATGAACATTTTGTAGACTCGCACTGTTCTCTAGATTACTCACCGGCTCAAAGACAGATTTGTAGTTCTCATCCGAGATACCGTCTCGCAGCGGAAAATTCAGAGCATAGTACTTGCCCTTCCCGATGCCTACATCCTTTCGATTCATAGGTGTCATGATAGGTAATCTCAAGGATAGAATGCTTACACGAAGTTCGCCAGTTCCAGGGAAATATTCACCATACTTGTGGAAACTAACGGTCATGACGCGATCTGTAGTATAGAATGCTTCTTCTACTCCATCACCATGATGGACATCGATGTCAATGTACAGCACACGCGTATGATACCTGATGCATCGTTTTATTGAATAATCATCTAGGTGAATAACCAAACTGACCGAAGCAGCTCCAATATGCCAAGGACGATATCTATAAACTTGGGTCAATCAATATGCCGTGAAAAACATCATGATTTACCATTAACATAGCAAAAGCCACTAGCCTCACTCTTCTTTGCATGGTGCAATCCGCCAGCCCAGTTGATTGCAATATCGCATTTGTCCCGACTTAGACGAGCAGCGCCCTCTAACTCAGCTCATTAATAAGCGGAAATTTCTAAATCATAAATTTCACTAACCCATAGAACCACCGGCAGATATGGAACAATAGTCGAAAAGTCCATCGAAAACGGGGCAGTCATCACCAACATTGTCTGTTGCCAGACAGGATGTCGGAGTAGGTATGAGTAGTCGGGCATGAGCTGTTCCAACGTACACTTGTGTTGTTCCTTGATGTAAGAATTCATGTTGCTGGGCGTTATTCTGCTGAGAAAATCAACATACTCGTCAGAGTGGAACTGTGTCATCTCGCGTTTCGTTGCGGGTTTTGCGCGCTATGACAAGAACGTTAACCATGAACAGACATAATTCTATGCACTCACAAAGATCTCCATCTTTTTGTATAACCCATAGTTCATGACGAGGGAATGACACATCCGTATTCGGGTCGGTTTCATCCTGATAGCAGAGGCATTCAGTCTCGCTCATGAAACATTACAAGGGACGGGTTATGTACGGATGTCCAGGACCATAGTGAAAGCCCCCGATGTCCGAGTCGAAAAAATAGCACTGGAAGTCAACATCCATTTGAACGTAATGATATATGAGTATGCCATATGATGCACGAAAAAACACTTACGACCCGCTTCTTCTGGGCCTCGCCGTCGAGGGGTAACATACTCTCTGACATCTTCCACAACGTTGATGAGAGGTAACAGTTCCTGATCCTTTCTCGCGATCTTCGTGGTTTTGATGAGATCGTCGGCGTCTTCCTTGGGTGTTGCCGTGTGGCCGACACTCTGGTCTTTCGGGCGGGGTGCGGGGAATGTGGCGGTGCAGCGGGGGACTTGGCACACGGCGCTGCCGGCACAGTTCAATCTCCGCACCAATGTCAATTCCGTACACAGCACGTACTAGTCCTATTACACTAGTAGAACACATGCTCGGTAATGTAGTATCTTTGACGATCTACAATCAGATTTTTGCTTTTCCCAGTGGGGCATCACTTCCTTTGTACACCAAGGTAGAGGGAGCGACACCGAAATCTTCTGGTAAAAGAATGCCCTAGGCTAAAGTCAGCACAAGACAACGTGTAGCAGGCGTGAAGACGAACGAGTTCCCCAGCTATCAGGCGGACCTATGGAGCAATTCAGAAACATGCGAGTGACTGGCACGACGACCATGCCCTTACCACGGACCAGTGATGGATGGCATGCAATGCAGCAAACCATAGCTGCAAGGGAGTCAAATCGGTCGCGACGACCTGAGGTATGATGCTTTCCTCACCTCTCTGCCAAAGGTGGTTTGGAAGGTGTGAGGAAAGGGTGTCACGGCATGCAGAGTAATAGCTTGATCGAGTGAAACGGAAAGGGGCGCTTCGAGCTCTCTGAGGCGCGCTATCGTAGATGCCAAGGCATCATGAGCCTCGGAAAGACTGCTCTCCATAGGGGTATTGCGACTACGTGCATCGTAAGACAAGACAGTGGGTTGGCTCCCAGCTATGCAGTCGATCAGGAGAACAAAGTGGTCCCGCGCGTGGCGTAGATGTTTCCCTATTGGGGGCATGCATCAGTGCTTGAGCGAGAATGGGATATGTGGGCAAGCGGGCTACCGATGGTTGACCCCGGGAGATATTTGGACTGCACGGTAAGATGATTGTCGTCAGTCAAGGCATCGTCGACGAGATCAAGCGCCTGTCGCAAAATGGTGGAAGAGACGGAAATGAGCTCTGATAATTGGGACGAGTGCGGACTGGGGTCAGTGGCGTCCGCTTTCGCGTCAGGGCTGACCATGGCTGACGAGGGCATGAATGTTACAGATGTACAATGTATGCGGGGTCCGGCAGATAAATAAGTGAACACTGGTCTGGCAGCATGTTTTCGTCGAGGTAGGCCTCGAGGATAGATTCATTTGATAACATGGCTAATATGTGTCTAATGACCATTGTCCCTTGAACCAAATTTCGAACAGCCCGCACAAGGATGGGCTGTCCGAACTCAAGGCAAGGAGTCTCCTTCTACCAGAGATGCCCCCAAACCGACAGCGCGGTGGGTGAGAGACAGGAAGATGGTCAGCAAATCCGTCGTCGTCGCTCTGGTGCTGACATGGCCAATCTGAGTTCCCTCACGGCCTCCATCACACCCGCTGATGTAAGCCGGTCTCCGAGCCATACGCGCTCCCTCCCGTTGCGCCCCTCCCTCTCCGTCTACGACATGCTTCGTTCAGTTAGATCCCTTACTCGTGTAAGTCAAACCTACCGCACGACAATCTCATTCTGACCATGTCTACTCAAAGGCCGTCCATGCCAGCCAGCGCCGTTTTCTCTCCCTACACGAGTACCAGTCCGTGAACCTTCTCAATGCAGTATGTGGCCCTGTCGTCTGCTTCGTTCATTTCGCCGACATTTTCTCTAGTATGGAATCCCAACTCCGAAGAGCATCGCCGCAAAGAGTCCTGATGAGGCCTTCGAGGTCGCAGAGAATTTCGGTATGTCTCCATCATTTCACCTGAAGGCCGCTCATTGTTTGCCCACAAGGTGCAAAAAACCTGGTCATCAAGGCTCAAGTACTTGCCGGCGGCCGAGGCAAGGGAACTTTTGACAATGGGTTCAAGGGAGGTGTACACACCATCGACACGTATGTCCTGTTTTGTGTCAGCCCTGTCCATGCTGACCGTAAACTAGTCCTGAGCAGGCACGAGAAATCGCCGGCAAAATGATCGGTGCCAAGCTCATCACGAAACAGACTGGTTCTGCTGGCAGGATCTGCAATGCTGTTGGTCTCTCCCCGGTTTCGAGTCCATGCTGCTCACCATCGTTAGGTTATGCTTGCCGAGCGACGGGATCCCGCTCACGAATACTACGTCGCAATTCTCAACGACCGTGTCACTCAGGGACCTGTTTTGGTCGCGTCCAGCCAAGGGGGAATGAACATCGAGGAGGTGGCCGCCAAGGATCCTCAAGCCATTATTACTACTCCAATCGATGCAGAAAAGGGCGTCGATCCTGCTGTCGCTTTGGAGCTTGCAAAGAGACTTGGGTTCAAAGATTCAGCAACTCAGAAGGAGGCTGCCGATATTTTTGTGACGTTGTACAAGGTGTTCAAAGACAAGGACGCTACCCAGATTGAGATCAATCCCATGGCCGAGACAACAGATGGTCACGTTCTTTGGTATGTGAGCGTTCCGATACCTGTGCAATTCTGCTAGAACGTTATTTTTCTAGCATGGACGCCAAACTCGGTTTCGATGATAACGCCGATTTCCGCCAGAAAGACATATTTGCCCTTCGTGACATTTCTCAGGAAGAACCTTCCGAAGTTGAGGCACAAAAGGCCAACTTGAATTTCATCAAGCTCGATGGTAGCATCGGCTGTTTGGTCAATGGTGCAGGTTTAGCCATGGCTACTATGGACGTGCTGTCACTACACGGTGGGAACCCTGCCAATTTCCTTGATGTCGGAGGGTCAGGAATGATCTTGCACGTCAACATTGCTTGACTCATCTTTTCTGCAGTGGCGCTACCCCAGAGACCGTCAAGAAGGCCTTTGAAATTCTCCTTACTGACCCCAAGGTCAAGAGTATTTTCATCAACATCTTTGGAGGTATCATGAGATGTGATTACATTGCTGATGGTGTTATCCGCGCCACCAAGGAACTCAGCCTCAGCATCCCATTGGTTGTTCGACTCAAGGGCACGAAGGAAGCAGAAGCGAAACAGTATGTGCTCATTCTGATCATCGGCGGTGTGAGAATGACTAATCCTTCCTACAGAATGATCAAGGATTCCGGTCTCAAGATTATACCCCTTGACGATCTCGACGTAGCTGCCGAGAAAGCCGTCCAGTTGGCACACGCGTAGACTAGTCCACATAGAGCATCTTGCTTACCCTCTAATGATTACCGTCGACCCGCATACCATGGTTGCGTTAATTCGCTCAATGAAGAAAAACAGAATAATGCTGCATTCAAAAGAAACAGAAATATCAATATATCATGCGACTAGACATATGTAATGTGAGCACAAGTTTTCACCATGATGGCCGTGAAAATGGAACATGCGTATACATGGGTTGTGGAGGAATATGACCTTGAGTATGAGATGGTTGCTGCATATGAGGGGTAGCCGACATGCTCTCTGTGCGACCCTGCCCGCGTTCCGAGGGAGCAGAATTCATGTACTGACGGTGCCCAGATGGAATCATCGCTGGCGGATGCATCATCACTGGGCTACCGTTATACATTGGTACATTCGCTGGCGCAGCGGGATGCATGACTGGACTAAGCATAGGCATCCCGCGCGGACGTGGTGGCGCCGAGCCGGAGACAGATGGTGGTACATTTTGGGGAGAAAGGCCAGAGGCGTAGACAGGATGCACCGAAGTTGGCGCGGGATATGCTACCATTTGCGTGGGGTAAGGCGAAGGGACAGGCCGTACCGAGCCATTGTTCTGGGAGGTCTGCACATGTACCCACATGGGCTGGTTGTACATCGGGGGATGTCCATTCATAGGGACTCGCGGTATGGGACTCGGCGCAGTTGGGGGATACAGCACGGTGGGGCTTGGGGAGTGGGCAAGCATTGGCGAGGAGAATGCAGCAAAATGGGGGCGCATAGCAGCACTGGGAGCCTGGAGAGGAGATGGATAATTGAAGGTCGGAGCGCGTGTGATTGGGCCATTAGCAGCGGATGGTGACACAGGTGCAAGTCGATGAGAGGATGTATTCGAGGGAGTCGGAACTTGCTGGAATGCACGGGTCACATCATGTAGGGATATCTTCGAAGCCACTGCAGCACTAGTTGGTGGAGGTGTTTCACCATCTTCAGACTTCACTTCTTGAATAGTAAACGGCAACGCAGTGAGGTCGTCAGCAATACCTTCCAACGAGTTCACAGCAGATATTTGTTCCTTGTCTGCAGTTTGAGACCAGACAGCCCTGAGGTGTTCGGGGTCAGGTGCCCTCGCGGGTGAATCTTTGCTAGAGAAGCTCAATGGGGACTTTGTCCATGGAGTACTGAAGGATGCAGATGCTGGTGTACGTAGCGTTCGTTCGGTCTATAACATACATAAGCTGAGAACAACACCATGAATAAGTTTAAACATACAGATTCCTCCGAAATTTTACTATCCGCTTGTGTAATCAAGCTTAGAGCAGGCAGTTGCGAGTCGTGATTCATTTCATCGGCGCTAGGGCTTGCAACTGCAGTAAACTCCTTGGATTCCGAGGAGGCTACAGCGGGTGTGACCTCGGCAATCGATGAAGACAAGAGCATGCTTGATTCTGGCTGGGAAGCTTGCGCAGATTCCTCCAGCTCGCTGGTCACTGTAAAATTGACGGCGATCTTTGCGTCTTGGCAAGACGAGTTCGGATCACGATAAAACCCAACCGACAAGCCTGCGGGCAATTTTGGCTGTGTCTTCTGGCGTAGCGAGTGGGATTCTGATTTTGTAGTCACTTCTTGGGCAACCGTGAGTTCAGAGGGTGGTGCTGCAGGATCCGGAGGTGGAGAACAACTTGTGACATTTAAAATAGACGGTGCTTCCTCTGAAAGCGCGGTTTTCGGGGTCGTGGAAGACAGAACGAGTCCCCTACGCCATGTAAGAAGGTCGTCGACCGCCTTCGAGCGTCCAGATACTGCATTATTTTTAGGGAACCCGGAAGGCAGGTTCATCTTGGGTAGAGAAGCGGGATGCGTACGTGCGGCCCTTGGTAGTTGGACTTTGTATCTGAGTTTGTGACCTTTGCCTGGAGGGGGACGCCTGAACAGAATTTCGTTCACCGACAAGTCTCGCCTACTCATTCCATCGACAGGCGGGTCCCAGGATAGAGTGTCAAAGCGAACATGACTGGACGAATTTTTCAGTAGATGCACCTGCCGTTTGGGAATGGCGTCTATTGGACGAACGATTGCAGGCAACTTGACCACGAGGGTAACTGGCCGAGGGGAGAAGGGGGGCCCGCAGCCGGTAGCACCAAAAACCTCATGATCCAGATCTGGTCGAGATGGCCTCAGGGCCGGAGGCAACCATTTGGCTTCCTTCGGCAGGGTTCTACTCGAACTCGTATGTTCCAGTGCCCGGGCTTTTGGTTTGGCAGTACCAGCGTTCCAATCTGCGGTTTCATTTGATAACGTTCCCTTTCCTGCATCAACTTGCATATCATCCAAGGCACCCTTGATACGAGACATGACATCATCCAAGGCCGACATTGTAACCTGTCGGAACGGTGCTAGGCCTTTACTAAAACGGTGGTGAGGAGTCGCTGCGGATGGATGGTTCCGCGCAAAAGAGTGTATTCCGTTGGGCCCGGTAAATCTATGGGAATCATGTTCCCTCATTCCCTGGATAAGCGCTGTTGGGAGCAACATATTCTGCTCGTCTGAAGTGGGAGCAGAGAGTTCAGGAACGGAAGTGAGGGTACGGCGCTCAGAAGATGGCGAAACAGCAACCATAGCGGCGGTACTGTGAGGAGAACCATCCTCAAAGAAATCACTGGCAACCGGTCGTACAGGGAGTGAATGACGATCGGAGGATGTAGGCGAATATGATGAGGGCGCTGGTGTTAACGATGCCAACGAAGCCTGCTCGCCGCCTACAAATTTGCCTAGATCGGAAAAATCGACAACCTCAAGGTTATCATCGGCGGCAAAAGCAGATGGTTCCTGGAATACTGAAGGTGACAGAGTTAGGGGATGTTGTGATGGGAGCCGCGTCTTGCTGCGCCATGAATCGACCTGCTCCGAGGGCGGAACTGGGTCATTCACGGAAGTATTCGAGCGAGAGGCTTTGATATCACGTTGTACGCGTGTAACTGGCTTCAATAAATGTTGACGGTTTTCAGAAGATGTGTTTTCTTCCGAATCGGGAGCAAGCTGATTCGAGTCTTGAACAGGAGTGACTGCCTGCTGATTAATCTCTGTCGAAGCAGCTTTCTATGCGCTTCATGAGTTGGCCATAGCACAAGACGTAAAAAAATCAGACTTGCCTGGGCTTGCATCATTCGTGCTTCGAGTTCAGCTGCCTTCTTCCTCGCGCGCTCTTTCTCCTTTTCACGTTCTTCCTCTTCCAATTGTCGTCTTTGTTTCGCGCGTTCTGCTGAAAGATGCATAGCGGTCTTGTGTACGCCTTCGATGTCCAACACTGATGAGGTGCCTGGTAGTTGTAACTCAGGAACAGCTGCATAGGATGCATCCGGTAATTGGGGGACCCTTGAAGCCTGGCCAGATACGTTTGTAGGAAGGGCAGGCAAGTGTTGCAAGGGTGATTTCGACGTTTGAGATCGCCGGGAAAACGGGACATCGGAAGATATTGACGACCCTTGCTGCTGGCCATCCTGAATAGAACTAGCGAACGAAGCGCCCGAGAGTCGACGATGTCGTTTCTCACCAATACCACGAGAATCGTGAAAGGATCCAGATGGCCCTCCGAGGTCCCTGGTTCTCGCCTTGTTCTGACCATAGTCACCACCAAGAACATGTGGGCCACTATTGCGATCCGCATTACGTCTGCTTACGAAGTCCCCAGCGTAGTGTTTTGACAACTGCACTGAAGTCTCGTGGGTCCCATCCAAAGGTTTCTGCATTAAGTGGACAGAATGTCCTGGACTGTGAGGTGGGGCGTCTCTGCCTAATCGAGGTTCAACAGGTGAAAGAGCGGGCTCCCCATGTGCATTCCGCCTTGAAAATCCGAGGCTGGGACCGAGCCGGTTCGGGAAATAAGGGCTAGTGTAAGGCTCTAATCTATTGGAACGCTCATTGAAAAGCACCCTTGATCCCTCCGCCGATGAATGGCCCGGCTGGGGCTGCGCGGGAGACACTGGTGTATGGTGGGAAGAACGACTTGGTAAATCCCTTTGGAGCACGCCAGGCGACTGTCTCGTGCGTGGCCAGCTACGATCAAAGTCATCCGCAAACCTCTCTTCTTTGCTGACAGGCTCGGTTGACACATGGTCAGTGGTTGAGAGCAAAGCTTCTCCATCCACAGGAGGGGTGTTCGCGGCGGAAGTCAGCCCGGTAGTACTTGGGGCTACCTTGTACTGTCGTCCATCCTCGAACTCGATGACATTGTCCAGAAAGTTGTCATCGTCTTCCTCCATCTACTAACAGT
>JBBPSN010000347.1:7450-18581 GCA_038093615.1 Austroboletus olivaceoglutinosus | reverse complement strand
AGTCGATTACCAGATTTGGTAATTGGGGTGAGGCGGGGCACGTGTTTGGTGTGTTTGACGTGTCAAGGCAGGTCTGAATCTGCACACCGCCAAGATGTTCGCTGAAGAGCTCAAGACGTTTCGTAGACTCGGTTTTCGCCATGTCTGTCTCTATGTCTCGCCTTGGTCAGCATGCTAAAGATCTCCGCAGCTGCTCCTCCAGATACTCAATTTCGCATCGGTCATCGCGTCGGGTTTGATGCTATGGAAGGGTCTGGGCCTCTTTTTCAACACGGAGTCGCCGATCGTCGTCGTCCTGAGGTGCGTGTCTGTGCTTCCTGCGGGACGAGGGTGTGTTCTGACGCGCGCTAGTGGCTCCATGGAGCCTGCGTTTTACCGCGGGGACCTGCTCTTTCTGACGAACCCGCCAAATGTGCGGTACCAGACTGGCGACATCACGGTGTACAAGGTGCCGAATGCGGACATTCCCATCGTGCATCGTGTGTTGGAGACGCATGACATTTTCGTGAGCAACTCGACAAGGAGCAAAAAGGACCGGTTGGTGGTGCGATTATTTTTTGTGCATGTGCTCAAGGGCTGCAGGTTCGGGAAATATGCGCCAGGGTCGCATCAGTTGATGCTCACCAAGGGCGACAATAATCACGTTGACGATGTGGAGCTGTACCAAGGGCTCGATTTTCTAGAGCGCCACCACATTATTGGCAAAGTCCGCGGGTGAGACTGATCCGTTTGGTTTTTTGGATTTTGGATTTACATAATTTTTGTATTTTCGCCTCACGCAGGTTCTTGCCGTATATCGGCTACGTAACAATCGCCATGGTGCGCACGAGTCTGCTTGTCTATCTCCGTGACGTTTTGATTAAAAGTACACAGAACGACTTTCCGCAACTCAAGTATGCACTGTTGGGTGGACTGGGGCTGTTGGCATTGATACAGCGCGAGTGAGCAAGAGATGCTGTAACGGGTTTATAATTGTCTGTGCGAGTCTCGGCAGAGTGCGGCGCAGATCCAAGAAAATGTATTGAAGAAGATGGAATTGTCTTGGCGAATGTTCCCGCGCTGATCGTGGGGGGGTCGTGTATGGCAAGGGGTGGTTGTACACTCGCTGAGAACGGAGCCGCAGATGGAGTCAACGTTGATCCATGGCTGTGACTTCTCGATGGATCGAAGAAGCCGTTTTCGCGTGTTCGAGGCAAGTACACAGATGACCAGCGGTGAATTACCTAATTGCTGGAAAAACAAATCGGTGTTCCCGGGGTCTGAGTGAGACCCGATGTGTATGTCCCGCACTTGTCAAAGGAGGTGCATTGTGCAACTCGGCAGTCAAATCGCGACCTCGTCACATCTCCCGTCCTCCCTCCTCCTCCCCAGTCGCGTCCCTGTCCCTCCCCCCTTTTCCCCTCCTTTTCCCCCACCCCGGACGTACCTTTACCATGGACTCGTCCCCGCTCCCCGACGCCCAGCACGCCCAGCCCGGCACCGCACCGTCTTCTGGCCCGTACGTATCCCCTTTTCGCTCCTTTTGCGCCCCCCTCATTTGCTCTAGCCAAATCCGGTCCCGCGTCACCGTCGTTTGTGCAGAGGTCGGTGCACGTCCCCTCCCCGTTCCCCCGTCTAACCCCACCCAGTGCAAACGTCTCAAACTCAAGTGTGACCGCCGTACACCCTGCGGGTCGTGTACCAAACGCGATACCGTCGCTAGATGCGTGTACTCCCCTGCAGCCGCAGAGAAAGTGTGCGTGCCCCTGTCGTCCCCCCGTTCTCCCTCTTTACTCGCTTCCCTCTAGCGATCTGCACTCCCTCAACAACCGTCTCATCCAAGTCGAGTCTCAGCTTGCCCAATTCACCGCCCCTGGCGCACGCTCGCATAATTTTTACAACCATCCCCCCGGTTCATCGACCCAGTCTGATCGTCCCCTTCTCGCAGTCGGCTACTCCGGCTCTTCTCTCGCAATATCCCTCGACGACATAACCGCCATATGGCTTGACGAACTCGACATCGGCAAGAATATTCTGCCCGTCTCCTCTCCTTCCTCCCCTCCTTATTCTTCCCATCACGTCAAGGCCGAACCAGTATCTACTCCACTCCCTTCATACGACTCTTCCAGTCCTTCTGATCCACCCGTTCATCTTCATCTCCCCCCTCTAAACACTTACTATACTTTTTCGCCCACAGCGGCGGAGACCCCTTCTCTTAATCCTCGCTTACTCATGCATATCCCTTTTGCACCCCGAAAACGCCAAAAACTTTATGACAATGTCGAGGATATCCTCAAAATGCACCCCTGTATCAATTTCAAACACTTCAAAGACCGTGCTGAGGCCATGTTCAAGTGGTCTTCCGAATTAGACAATCCTGGCAGCCCGCTTGCTGAAGTATCTACGTCTCAAAACGGGAACACGTCCACTGTCCCGACCAAGGTAGAGACTGCTCGTGCCATATTTTACGGCTCCTCTACCGCACCTGCTCTCGCCCGTACGTCATCCACGGTAAAGCCGACACTCTCCCTTTTTGCTGCTGTGGCTGCGGCTTTCGCGCTAGGTACGTTGGTTGATAGAGAAATTGCCGAGGAAGAAGTCCGTCTCGACGTCGCTCAGGGCGACAGTGCGACCCTGGAGGATTCATCATCTCGACCTCCCGTCCGCAAGAAGCCCGATCACATCCCGAACAAAAAATGTAAAGGCGTTGTCAAGGATGCTGCATGCTCTCCCGCTGTTCTCTTTGCGCTTTCTCAACAAGCCTTGTCATTATTCGAATCCTCGAGTGCGTATGATCTAGATTTTCTAGTGACCATGATCTTCCACGTGCTGTACGCACTGCATGATAGCAAGGCGCGTGTAGCCCACACCCTTCTGCCTGAGGCAAGTGATCTCGATCGTTTATGAATGATAGCCAATCACGGACATTTTCATGTTAGATTGGAAAAATGGTCAACATCGCTCGCACAATGGGACTGGATATCGATCCTGACGAATTTCCCGGTAAATTCAACCTTTTCGAAGCAGAGTCAAGACGGCGACTTTGGTGGGACATCTTCTATTATGATTTGTGAGTCGGTCGCCGTGCGTCATTTCCGTGACTCATTCGCGGGAACACCGCAGGTTTATATCGGATCATATGGGCCGATCGCCCCTGATCTCGGACGCTGAGCACACTACACGCCTTCCTATGGACGTAGACGAAGATGTATTCACCCCAGCCTGTACCATCATTCCCCTTCCAAGAAGTCCGCTTTCATTATTAGAGCCGAATTCCTCGGACTTCAAGTATTTTGGTCTCAAATGCCGGTTCGTTTACCCAATTCAGCTCATTTATCCTCGTGCTTACTTGGCGATCAAGTCTCGCGCAACTAGTCAAGGACATCAAAAGACGTTCCCTCAAGGATTCCATTCAGAATGATCCGGCCGCCCACGAACAATTCACGCTGGAGCAGGCTGCCTCATGTGCCAACGAAATTAAGCAGTGGCTTCTAGACCTGCCCTCCACGTTTCGAATGGATAATGAAACCGACCTTGTGGGTGTACAGGCGCCACAGTCAGAGGGCGGTGCCCCGTCATCTGCCAACTCTGGCGAATCAAGCAACGTGTCCCCCGTACTCTTCGCTCAGCGCTGCGAGTTGATGGTCACAGCACAAAGGTTGATCATGAAGGTTTACATTCCCTTTTTGCGACCATCCTACCCCAACGGGAACTCGACGTCGTACTATCAAGCTACGGTCGGCACCTTCACTGCGGCACATGTGATCATTCGTTCGCTCAGGTCTCTATGGTCGATGTGGAAGCAACGTCCTGACCCTCGGGGGCGACGACCAATGCCCGCGCTGTTTAGCTTTTATTCGTTCAATCGAGCGCTCTTTGATGCAGCGGTGGTATGTGCCTACAACGTGATCAAGGATCCCAGTAGCGTCTGGGTACAGATCGCTGTCGAGGACGTCAAATACGCACTCGATGTTTTGCGTGACCCTGTTCTGAGCACTGGGCGCGGCCCTTTGCGCGGAGGCGTCGAAGGAGGTGTGCAGGACGCGATCAAGATCGTCGAGTTGCTTCAACGCAAGGCCGAGAGTGTTCGTTCCGGTTCGTCGGATGCTTCTTCAGCTGGGACGAAGAGAAAACATGATGAAATCGAGGCGGACGTGGAACAGTTGCGTCACGGCTTTCGTATACCTTTTGTCGGTACTCCCGTCGTGGCGACCAGCACGTCGATGGCTACGAATGATTCTTCTACGCCGTCTTCCGCTCCCAGTGCACGTCCTGCAGCAGCGCCATCGAGTACATCTGAGCAGGCGACACCAACCACCAATCGTGTCAAACCCCCGGAGGAGCAATCCAAGCGTCCACCTTCGACTGTATCTTCGGTTGCGTCGTCGAAGCATGGATCAGAGCACTCCAAGTGCAAAGACAAGCATAAGAAAGGGCCTTACCCACAAACTGGTATTCGTGTTCGAACAGGCAAGGATCCATCGCCGTTCACGAAACTGCGTGTGTCTTCAACTGCCCCCGTCACGCCGACTGCGGACACTGACCCACCTCCACCTGTGCGCCAAGTCTCCTCCATTGCTTCTAGTCCGGCTGTGGAACACCCACCGTACTCGCAGCAGTCTACCTCTTTCTCTCCAGCTTCTCAGAATATCAGCATCCATCATTCGTCTGTCCCTCAGAAGCCGGATGTTGGCCCAGCCGATTTCTTTGTCTCGTTTGGGGCGAGGGACGAAGGGGCACAGGCGCAGGCGCAGACACAGATCAATCTGGATGTCCCTCAATCACGACGGTACCAGCCCGAGATGAGTCAAGACGTGTCGAGTTCTCAGTCGGTACCCAAGCTGTCGCCAGCCATCCCGACCTTTGAGCGTCCACATAGCGGTTCGTACACCGGATCGAGCCCTGGGTCGTACGCAACGTCTGGTAGCAGCTATCCGAACACCGATTCGCCGTATGGGAACGGCGGTACGCAGTTTTCCGCTACGCCTTCACTCGAGGTACAATCGACCTCATTTGACATGCCAGCAGCGACGCAAAATTACTATCCCTATGATCCGCCATCTCAGAATCACTCGATGACGCTCGTCGGGGTGAACCATGGCGGGGACGACATCTCGTTCCAACTGCGGGAGCAAGCGGTGTCTCAAAACGGTGCCTCCTTTCCGTACCCGCATGACAAGCCACATCCAAGCATGTATGGTTCAGAACGCTCTAGCTGTGTACCTCCGCCGCCATCGTTTGCGGAATCGCACGCACAGCCGGTGGCTCCAAGGTGGACTTCGCAAGCGGGTGCTATCCCGGAGGAAAGTGGCTTCTGGCGTCCTTACGATCATTTCACGGCATAACTCACGACCTACATGAATTCTCATGTCATGTGGTTTGTCGCACGTCTCTTTCTCATTATATGTTTGCGTTCGCTCCGTCTCGCACGCCTAATCACTGTTCCACCTGGGTTTTTCGTGTTTCGTCCGGACCGATGGGTTTGGGAATGCGAGGGTACTTGGCTAGTATTGTGTATTGTATCATGGATCTCATATGTTTTATCTTTTTTTTTTTCCCAACGTTCTACCATTGTTTATATACACGTAGGTCGCTTCCCGTATTCGACCTAGTTGCACCATCTCTTCCCGGACACCCCCTCCGTACCTCGTGCTCACACACTGTTTTTGTTCCTATCATTTGGTTATTCGTCTGGCCCTTTACCCTTTTTTGCATTCGCCAATTCGCATGTAGTGTAGCTTTAGTCTCTGTCTTTGTGGTCATGTCTCACCACTGAATTATATTATGTCCGGTCTCTATTTCGGGCGCTATGGAATTGGGTCCGCCCGCGCGACTAGAACTGACTGCAGTAGAGTAGTGGGAGCCAAGTATAGCTCGACGGCGGCACGTTCTTTGTTCCATCGAGAAGAGCAAATATTGGGGCCAAGCCGACAGATCCATCGTCCAAACAAGGTTTCAAATCATTAAAGTTTGGACCGATCGCATGAGCGCGATTATACATGATTTACGGCCCAGCTGTCAGCCTATCTGAATCCGCGTCCGTCCTTGTCCTTGATCGAGGGAGATAATAGCGTGTGTGACTCGACGGGCTCGATGAGACCAAGGGTTCGCGTCTAATCCATATTTGAATGACGTCATGACAGATAAGGGATAATGGCGTGTGGCGTGGTGAGGGTCAAAAATATCCGTTTACGCCAGAATTCGGTTCGAGTGGGACGAGGCCACATGACGTGCTCACGCGGGCGGGACGTCGACGCTGTGCGGCTTTTTAGAATCGGTTTAGATCGTCGAGACGGGGCGCGTGCTACGAGAGCCCATCGCATGGATTCGAGCAAGGCACGCGGGGCTAGTGCCTACAATGTACTTGGTATAGTCGAGCGATCGGCTCGTCGGGTCCGACGTGTTCGATGCAGACTTCCTTCCTAGCACTCGTCGTCCCTTGACCGCTCACGTACAGTCTAACGCCCTCGTTCTGCTGTCGTCGCTCCTACTAGTCGACGCCACCTGCACCCGCGACGTGTGAAGCCGAATTCGGTCTCTATAGAGCGTGTGGACGCAAGCATCCACCGCGCGCGCGTAAAAAAAAAAAAAAAAGACGTACCGGATAGCGCTCATCTCGTTCGCTATGTCATCCGACGATCGCGTCGACATGCCTCGACGACCAAGGCGTCGTGGCAGGACACGCGCCGTATTCCCCGGATCGCGCCCGGCAGACCTCGGGTTCGGAACGATGCCCTCATCGTTTTCGTATCGTCTAAATCTGTCCCTCGAAAAAAAGGGATACCGGAAAAAATCTAGATAGACATTCTTACGGCACGAGATTGATACTGCATCGGATCAAGCCGCGGTGCTTTTCCTTTTATAAAAATAATTATTTCTTTCTATTGTTCCCTTTAGAAATTAGGTCAGCAAAGGCTGATTAGTAACAGAAAAACATGGCCAATGACGTGGGTGCGTTGCGCCCACGTCTTCGGGTCAGCATCGACGACCACCCGACAGCTGGAGCGGGCGAACGTATATGATGCCAGCGGAGCGCCCGTCAATGAAATCACGCAAACAGATGCCGTGACAAAGTCGAAACGACCAGCCGCATCAGACAACCTATCCCCGTTTCAGCTCGCGGGGATCCGTTCAAATCATAACACGTACGTACGGCAGGTGGTAATCACACGATCTGCGCACGCCTTGGCGCGAGGCCGAGACGCATCACAGGAGATGCAGTAAAAGAAAACGCCGACTCACCGTGATAATGAAACAGAGGCTCGGTGATACAATGCTGGCAGCCGATCGAGCCTTCGACGACGTCAATCACCCTTCATCCCTCGTGTACAGGGACGAAGACTGATGGGAAATCTGGAGGGCCCTGAGTAAGGTACGTGTGATGCGAACTCTCGGGGGGTATTACAAGCCTGGGCGGACTGCGTCCCTGGCAACTTGCAAGGCGCAGGTATAATTACATGCATTCGTCGGATGTTATGTAACCGGCCACAAGAAACACTGACTCCTGAGTCTAGACGTACAATGATGCAGATGTACCCATCAAACCTTGAAAAGTCGACGGTTATGGCACGCAGTATACCTTAATTAATATACCACTACAGCACGAATTTAGTCTACGGGGTATCATAAGTTTCAGAAGAAACGTACTCCGAACGTTATAAATCGTCCAATGGAGCGATACGTTCGCAGATAAGTAAAAATCAGATGCCAAGAATTCTTTGCATGAGCGGACCAATCAATCCAGATATCCAGAGAGACAGGGGCAGCGTCGTGCAGTGCGAAAGGAGCAGTACCTTGTCCTTGGCCTACGACTTTGGTTAGCAATCATCCAGAAATGACTTTTCCATACGATACCGGTTACCAGGCGGCGTGATTGAACGTGTTTTGATTGTGTCTAGGAATGATGATGAGCGGCCTCGAAAGACCATGTCGACGGATCCATTCAAAACAGCCTCGGCAGCGTGCCTTGCGCGTTGACCGGCCTTGCGATTTGGGAAGTAAAATGGCCAGTTGGCGGAAGGAGAGGAACTATGTCCGACCGTACCCAGGATTCCATAATTCGTTGACCCCCTGCATGATGCTATATTTAATAGCAGGCAGTGGTAGGTTACATACAACGTACGAGTTTGCGGGGATCAAGGTCCGGGGGGTCGACGTCTGCGTTTGTTTCAATGGAAAAAAGGTCAAGTCGGCGGGCCGCAACTATTGCTACGGTGATCGCAAAGAATAATCCAGTGTATGCGAGCGAGTGCTGTCCGATATGATAGCCCCGATAGTAGAGAAACACATTGGCGGAGATGTGGTGGTCCAACATGAAACCATTTTAGCGAGCGGTCTCAAGAGAGCCCATAGGAAAAGACCTGAGCAGGTTCCTCTCGTTTGTGCCATTCGCAAACCCAACAGACATTTGTGGCGAAAATCACCTCCAAAGAGTGATGTCTTTAACCTCCACACTGAACAAGATTGTCTAGATTCAAAGGAATGAATCTCATGCATCTTTTCTCAATGAAGTAGACCTGCTGTGACGGCCCACTGTGTACTCTCAAAGCACAAAACAATGTTTGTGTCTCGACCCTCATGCATGTGCTCATGCTGTCAGATCAAAGTCATACTTTTTCGATATACCGATGATCAACGCAACTTACATCCGGCACCGTCCTGTCCATATCGAGGATCGCAACTTCCGAAATTTGATTCTTGGCTGAAGCACCAACTTGCACACGGTTCATATGCGCCTTCTGATAGAACTACGGATCAACGCTTGGACGAGAAAGGCATTGCCTCTGTCAGAAAACGCCGCTTATTAGTACTATGCATCAGTGTGAACAACGGGCACAAGCGGAGAGGCAGTGAGCGTACTTCTCGCCTTGACTACAGGAATGTACGTACCGCGCGGATACAACAGTGATGCATGGCGGGCCCATCATGTTGTAGTGCGCAGTAGAGCCGCAAACCCATCGAGGTCGGCGCGTCCAGGAGATGGAATATCCAGCAGTCGTCTCAACCGCCAGTGGGAAATACTACCTCCGGGAGGAATACTGGACATATGTTGCCTGCCGAGTTGAGAGCCAGATCCTTTAATCACAAATAATCACCTTGTTGCATAGCCGCTCTTGTTGCGCGTGCTGCGGGACATTGCGGTCTCTAAGTGTGTCATCATGTTTGGATGCCGGAATATGATCACCAAGATGGGTTCGAGGACAAGCAGGTCGGGATGGCATAACGATGCCCCTATATGCCCTTTCCACCGGAAATAGAATACGTTCTCGTTCAAGAGTCAGGTAGATCCTGACCATGTAATAGTCAGCACGCGGAGAAGTGTAAAGGTACACAAAAGGACATCAGGTGAAATGATCGAAGCAAAACTGCAAGCCCGTTGAGCAGCGGACTATGCCCCAGCCCATACGTCCGAAAGCCATGGTGTAAGGATGTTTTGAGTGCAACACACTTGGTTTGCAGGAAGTAACCACTGGCACATGGATCGTCGTTCGTGCACCGTCATGCAAAACTGTGACATCTTATGAGTCGAAACTACTGCGCAGCGGTTATTATAATACTCGCCGAGGACTCATCAGCATTTGTTATGTATTTGTCACGCCGCAGTGAATACCACGATTCATCTAAAGCGAATATAAGACACACGTTTTCATCAGACCGATCAGAACTGCGATCAATTTGAAGAACTAGACGATTTGATACCTACTGCATACCAAAATGGCACCCATTGGCACTTTGTGGGGCATCCCGAAACAGCGTCAAACCAAAGTCGTACGTCGCAACCATCAGGACGAGGGAGACTGGAAGGCTGACTTGATCATACTAGATCCTCGCCGCAGCGGCCGTAGCCGGCCTCGAGCTTGAAACCCCACCAGTGGAATTCCGTGTGACCAACAGATCGCCTGAATTTCTCCGCAAGTTCCCCATGGGAAAGGTCCCAAGCTTCGAAGACAATAAAGGGTTCAGGCTGTTCGAAGGAGCAGCCATCGCGCGCTATGGTACGTTGCTCCATCATGTTTTGCCACGTTACGCCCAGTTGACCGGCGGTGTTACAAGTGTCCTCCCTTGCGCCAGAGTCTGGATTGCTCGGCAAGGACGCCACCGAGGCTGCTCTGGTCGACCAGTGGGTTCACTTTGGAGAGAATGAAATCGCCATGTTCAGTTATGAAATCAAGGCGCTCGTCGGTGGACACATCGGTCCTTACAACAAGGAGGCGAGTGGGATGAGTCGGGCGCGTGTTCTTCAGCTGAACCTCGACTATCGCAGATGCATGATATAATCCTGCAAAAGGAGGCTCGCTCGCTCGAATGCCTGGATGAGTACCTCGCCGCGAGGAAGTCGGGCTATTTGATATCCGACAGGTTGACGCTCGCCGACATTGCAGTCGCAGCAGTGACCGAGCTGGCCGCAAAAATCACTTGTGGTGCTGCGGAAAGGGCGTTGTATCCGAACGTCTTTGGCCACTACGAAAAGGTGACGGCCCACCCGAAAGTGAAGGAAGTGTTTGGAGAAGCCGAGTTTGTGGAAGAAGGGTTGAAGGTTGACACTGCTTGATTGTCTAGCAGAAGCTTGAAGTTGAGAAGAATAGGACATGTACAGTAGTTGTTGAGAAACGAAATTTGTCGAAACGTCTGGCATGATGTAGATGCGCCGCTGGTTGTTCACTAACCTCCAACCTGTCACGATTTAGAAACACCGGTCAATGCACATTGAAAGCTGTTTTCTTCTCAGATAGAATCTGGAAACCGATTCGCACAGCAGCAAACTACAACCTGACTCGTTTGACTCAGAGTCCATCATATAGTACATTTTTGGGCGCCATCAAACACCATAGGCGCTCTATCTTCAGCTTCACGATTCGAAGAACGATGTCCACTCTCTCGGCTCATCTAGCGGAACAAAAGGCACGTTTCCTTGGGGATAATGGCAATGGCTGGACGATAGTTATGGGCAATGAAGCAGGAGGTGCGCCAACCCCAATAATGCTCGATTGACCTCCAGTGATCTGTGATTTTGTCTAGATCTAGACAGCCTCGCAAGCTCTATTGGCTTTGCGTGGTTTCTGTCTCATGAGCCAGACATCGATTCAAAGGCGATCGCCCTCATCACGACTCCTCGCGAGGATTTCGCGTTGAGAGCGGAAAACCTCTACAC
>JBBPSN010000344.1:0-21334 GCA_038093615.1 Austroboletus olivaceoglutinosus | reverse complement strand
GCCTCCAATTCAAATAGGGACTGACACAGTCTTCTGTAATTAGTATAAATAGAGGGCTTGATGATCTGATGGCTTAGGTCAGCCCTCTATTTATACTAATTACAGAAGACTGTGTCAGTCCCTATTTGAATTGGAGGCAATAATAAGCAGAAATGGCTATTGGTTACTAAGGGCATTGCTTCCCTGGGCTATACCATGCTGTGTCAGGCTGTGCATGTGGTTGCATGTGCCCTGCATAGCCTCCTGTCATCCTGGTGAGTTGGTGATAAGAGTCATTTATGTGATTGGCTAGAGAGGATATTATGGTTCCCAGGCTATCAGATCTCATCAAAATCTGATGCATAGCCTTGCATAGCCTTGTAGGCATGTGGACATCACTGATGCCAAGCCTATTCCATGCTTGGTTACTTGGCATTCCCACAGATCTTAGATCTGGAACCAATCTGGGTTGTTCCCATATTGGCTTGATCAAGGTGGCTGTAAGCTTACACAAGCCATGGTTAGGTGACTCCAGGCATGTGATCAGTAATTACATAACTCCTGGTCCCAGGACAGGGGCTAATTACATGATTAAGGTAATCTAGGGTACTTAACTAGCAACTTAGGCTAGTTGTGTAGAAAAGTGTAAATAATTGGAAAGAAATAGTTATATCTTCATGAGTTTTGGAGATAAAATCACAAAAAAATTAAGGGGGGGGGTCCATCATATGGTCCATCTTTTGACCATGGGAATTGTTGAGATGCAGTGTTCCTGACTCAACACGATTTGATTCATATGCAGGTCACCATGACTGATAACCTCATCCCATCCATAATGAGTATTGCTGCGGTGCATTGGACTGACTCTAGGCATTTTCCTATCCCTTTGGTGCCCCAACTGTCATTTCATTTGCCCTTGCCTTGGTAGGCAAGTGTAGATGCCCATACTTCCACTATGTATAACATTTTTGGTATGGTAACACCTTTATACAGTTTTTTCATCAGCTTCCCCTATACCCTGCATGATGCATGGGTTATGTGGCCATATGCCAACATGTATTTAGTGCCCTTGGTGAGGGTAAATGTGGCATGCTCTTTGAAGTGGAGCTCTTGGTCTATGATAATGCTAAGGAATTTGTGAGACTGGAAGGGGGGGATGGTGTGATCACATATGGTAATGGATGGGTGGGTGGGGTTGGGGGGTTGTGCTAGGTCTGTGTTCCAGCATCAGGAGACTTGGACTAGGGCAGTTTTGTCAAGTTTGAAATAGCAATAGTGGGCAATGCCCCAGTCTAGGGCATCTCTCCATTTTTCCATTATCTCTTTTAGCTTGTTGTTGGCATCCTTGAAGGATGTTCCTTGTGTGATGAGCATGGTGTCATCAATGAATCCCATGATCATCCAGTTTGTTTCATCCACCACTGCACTGATTAGGTTTGTGTTGTAAATGATAAAGGCTAGTGGAAACAGTGGGCACCCCTGATCTAATCCTATGGGGATGTGGAAGTGGTCAGAAGTGAAGTTGTTGAAGGAGAGCGTAGTTTTGCAGTTTTATAGGCACTGTTTGTACCAATCTATGTATTTGGGGGGGAGGCCTATTTTGTGTATTTCATGCAGTATGACTGGAATGACTATGCTGGGGAAGGTGGCCTAGATATCTAGGAATAAAATAAACACAAATTTGTCAGATTTGTGTGCCCAGGAGTCATAGCAGAACTTAGTTAGGGTAAGTAGTGAGTCATTGATGGATTTGCCCAGGCAATTGCCGAAGTAAGTGTTTGGAAGAAGCACATGTTTTTCTGTGATGTATGTTAGGTTGTCTGCAATGCATGATGAGAGGATCTTAGCCATTGTGTTGAGGAGCACAATATGTTACAATAGAGAACCCAGTGCTCATATTTTCACTGTTTTACTATCCTTTTCCCCCATACTCATTAACCGACTATCCCCTTCCCGAAGATCCATTTTCTGTCAAAGACAATTCCCTCTTTCCCGATGCCTTCCCCGTATGGCCCCCTTCTTTGTAAGATTACGATCAGTCTCTATTCTACTTGCCTATCTCTTGGATGCTTATCTCCTCTGCCTTCTATTCTAGGCAAGTATTCCTTTTTCATATCTTGTAGAACTTCCCTCTTCAAGATACTTACCATATTCATGTCTTGGTCTGTGCTTGTTTCCTATACTATAAAAGTGCCCTGTACAATAGATTGTAACCCAGTTAAATCTATGCAATTCAACATAGTGTTTAATCCCAGACCTTGCTGCCTTAGTCACTCAGGATCTCCGAAATTCCTTCTCTCTTTAGGACTTCGTGTTACCTCTGAGTGCACACTCACTGTTCAAGTCCACTTCACCACTGAGTGTAGCATTCAGGGACTATTCAGGATATTCCCTTGCCTAGATACCAGCCCTAGCCAGGAAACCAATGTTCTGACACAGGTACCAGCCCCACTTAAGGTTTAGGGTACAAACACTATCATTAGTGTAACACAATAGGTTTATATACTTTCAGGATGGAGTAGTCTGGGTGTCCAGGTTTGCGGATGATGATTGTATTGAAGACTTTCTAGGCCTCAGGATAGTGTTTGAGGTTGAATGTGGCTCAGAAGATGTGACCTAGGTGGGGAACAAGCATGTCAGTATAGTGAGTGAAGATTGAGTTGCTGATATCATTGGGGCTTGGGGTCTTGTACAGTGCAAGTTTCTTGATGGTGCTATAAAACAATTATCCTGACTGTATAAACAGCCAGAACCAGGTGTGTAGGTGTGGAGTGCAATAAGTTTGTCCCCAAAGAGGATCCCAGTGGGTTCTTGCATAGTCCTAGGTGAGGAGGAGAAGTCGTTGCATAGTCTGGAGATAGTCTGGGGCATGGGAAAAGCACTTAGTGCACAGGAAATATTATAGAAAGGTGCGGTGGTCAATAAGGAACAGTGGACAGTGAGCAGAAGTCCTGTGGTGAACTTTCTGTGTAAGGTATGTAATCATGTCTGAAAATAATGAACTGAAAGTCTAAATATAAGATAAAAAGGTTTTGAGATAAAAATAATAAGTTCAATTGATAATGGTATAGTCAAAGCACATCTTGGATGTTCAACATGACTCGGAGCTGAGACCGGGGCATGGGAACAGTGCTCAAACCACAGGAAAGTAGTCCAGACTAGCTCGGACATGTGAGAACTCACTTCAGGCAATGGCAAACAAGTTGGAAATGTGGGAATAGCACTGTAGAGCAGTGCTAAGCTCTACAGCACATATTATCTGGTCATCGGTGATGTTGGTAAAAGTGCAAATGGTATGGGGGTAGTTCTTTGTGGCAAAATCTGTAGTTGAGGGTGGCACTTGTTGAAAGAACTTTTTGTAGAGGATTTTGCTCTTCTCCTCATTGGGTTGTTTGTCTGGGGGGGGGGCATCTGGGGTGAGGACAACAAGTTTGGAATGTGGGTAATGACCTGGTTGGATGGTTTACTGGTTAGGTATTTGTGGATGTCCCAGATGTTGCCAAGGTTGACTTCTTCAAGGTATTCCAGCCAGTGGGATTCTTTCGCTTGTTGGATGGCATATGCAAGTAGGTTGTTGGCATTGTGGTACTTCTCATGGACTAGGTGGATCTGTTGTTGCCTTTTTGTATGTGATTTGCACAATAGTTTTCCTACTTTTTTGCTCAGTCTGGTTAGTTCTGGGGTCCACCAGCATTTGGTGAATGGACTTAGCCAGATCCATGGGACTTGGTTCTCAGTTGTGCTTTGGATGGCCTTCACTAGGCCAGAGACCCTATTGTTGAGTTGTGTGACAGTTGCAAGTTGGTGTGGCAGCTGTAGATTAGTTAGTTCTGTACTGAGTTTCTCTTGGAACTTTTTCTAATCCATGGCTTTGAAGTTGCGGCATAACAGCAGATTGGAAGCTTCCAGGGCAATGCAAAACATGTTGTTTGGGTGTGTGAAATTCTTTGTATTTGATGCTTGGAGTGTGGGGATGTGTTTAGGTAGGACTTGTTGAAGAGAGTAAGTGGTGACCAGGTCTAGGAGGGGTTGGGCTTCTCTGAGGTTGGATGTGGTGAACAAGTGCAAATTTTGGGGGTCATCCCACATTGGGTGGTGGCAATTGAAGTCTTCTAATAAGATGATACTGGCAGTGTCATTGTACTCCATAAGTCTTGCTTCCAACCTGAAGTGTTATTCCATATATGTAAGGGTGTCATTGTGGGCTTTATCATTGTATATGTTATAGGTATGAAGTTTGCCAAAGTCCCCTAATAGCTTGATTGTGGTGATATCCAGGTGGGAGAGGTCAATGATATGCCAGTAGTCCTTGGATAGGGTGCAGTTGATAAGTATTACTGAGCATGTTCTTTTGGTCTTGTTCTTGAGGTGGGTGGAGGGGTAAATGATGTTCCATCTTGAGTTGGAGGTGGTAAGGTGGACCATATTGAGGAAGGGCTCTTAAATGACTGCAAGTTTGAATTTGCTGGGGTCAAGGTTAGCCAGCATATGTTGTTGTGTATGATGTGATTTGTTGAGATTTTGTTATCAGATACAGAACCTAGTTGGAAAAGGATAATTAGTTGTATCCATTATTGAGAGGCACAAGAGGCACTATGGAAAGTTGCATTACTGAAGGGGCAACTCAGCAAATAGGCCACCCATTTCTCTCTGGTGTCCTGTGCCTCCTCCGGTTGCTGTATCAGGAAAGTGTCAAGGATGGCTTGCCTTGGATTGGGGGGCTGGCTTTTGCCCTTTGAGGTGCATGAGGATATGGGGTTGCATTGGTGGGAGTGGCTGCTGGGTTTATAGTGGTGTCCTCTGGTTACTTGAGTCCAGCCTTCATCAGCCTGGGGGGGTGGGTCTTGTGGCGAGGAGGTTGTACCATATTGCAGGGTAGGCATTTGAGTCCATGAGCCCAGGTCGTTGGTGGTTGGGAAGTATTTGTATAAGGCATTCTTTGTCTGGCAAGTATGCACTTACATATTGCAGTGAATACTGAACAGTTTCTGCTCTAGGCAGAGTGGCCTGGTTTCTTGCAGTTGGCGCAAAAGTGTTGGGCTAGGTTGTTGGTAACCTTGCACTCCACTATGTGATGGTGTTGTCTGCATGTTCCATAGACATCATTGGCTGAGAGGCAGGAATTGGACATGTGATTCATACTGAGTGACTGGCATTTGTAGCAATACCAAGGCTCAGGGAGCTACTTCCTTGCCTCAATGTATTTGCCTTCTATATAATGGCCCCTACAGATTGCCATGTTAGTGTTTGAAGGATTGTTGAAACTAACCATCAGGTAGGTGACTCATTGGTCTGGGTAACTCTTTTCCTTAGCCTTTACCCAGTTAGCAGTCCTGATGCTTCTGTTGTTGAGATTGAATATCTGTTCCATAAAGCGTAGGGTGGTGTCTGCTTTGGGGTCCAGGGAGATTAGGATGAATTTGACGAGTTTTCTATATGATTTGTCTAGAAACTGGGAGTTAGCATTAAACTTCTCTAAGAAGGTAGTGTGATTGGGGGTTTCTTTCAACCAATTTGTACCTCTGCTCATGTTAACTCTGAAGCAGATGGCTCTCTGTTTGAGGAATTGGATGCTGATGAATTTTGTCTCAGGTAGAGGGGTAGCACCATCCCATATTACTAGTTCCACTGCCAGGTTGGCTTTGGAGATGAGCTTCTTTAGGGTCATTTCCTTCAGCACCTCATTTGAGGAGGTGAGGACAACTTGGCAGGTTTCCGCTTTGCTCTTGGTGATTACTTCAGCATGTCTGGGGGGGGGATAGGCTAGCTGGCAGCAGTTTTGGCATATATGTGGGGGAAGGATTGTATGGGGAGCACATTCCCTAGGTGTCCATTAATACCCATGCCAGAGAGTGGGGGGAAAGCTAAGGTAGCCCTCTTGGCAGAGTCTTCCAGATTGATCTTGGTGGATTCCACAGCCTCTCTAAGGTCCTCCAAGAGGTTAGAATAGTGGTTGATCATGGTCTTGTGGCTGGATAAAATGAAATCTATATGGTTAACCTGATCATCAATTGAGTTCTGGGGTGTCTGGAGGTTTGTGTCTAAGTTAGGAACTGAGCTCTTGGTAATGTATCAGAGCAGCCCAGTGATGGTGTATAGCTTCTCGGTATTGGTTGTTGACAAGTTAGGGGCAGAGACCATGAATTTGAGGAGAGTAGCAAGGACCATGGGGAGGGTGGGACCTTCTTCCGAGATGCAGAAACTAACTCTGCACAAAGTGGTTTGGACAAGTTCTTGTTTGGCAAAAATTTGTGCATGATCCTTGACGAATGTGGTGGAGATGGACTCAACCACCATTCAGCCAATGAAGATAAATTCTCCTCTGTGTTTTAGCGCTGAGGAGCAGCCACCAAGGGGGTTCAGTGCCTTAGGGGGTAATAAGATGGAGGACGAAAACTAGGACATTCTGAATGAGGGAATGGGGTTGGTTCTTCCTTTGGGGGGGGCCAGGAGAGAGTTTGCATGAGGTTTGCAGGGGGGAAGGGTGCATTGAGTAGCACAAAGAGGCTTCCTATTACCTGGTGACCAGGATCCTGCCTCTAAATGGTAGTGGTACATGGTAAAGAAGGCTCCAAGAGTATATACTTGCATCTTCCTCCATCTCTTAGTGAACCAATATTGCAGTTGACATCTAACCCTATTGGACCTTCATTGATACACATATAAAGGCGAATTCTCACACTTCACATCCCCATATTCAGTAGCAACTTCACATGCTACTTTATTTACAATAAATCCCTTGGTATTAAATTTAGATGATTTATTACTCTACCACTACTGCTGATCATCCAGCACTTAGTATCTCAGAAAATCAACCATTTGAGGTACTCTTAGGGAAAATTATTCCCACAGTCACAGCTTGCACAGTTCTTGAGTAATTCACCAAACAAACCCCATACTCTAATATCAAACCTATATATTTAGGCTTTTGGTACCCATTTCACTAGTTTATCACCAACCCTTTGACTCAACCACTAGGATAAAGCCAACCTAGGTCCTTCAACTAACAATCTAGACTTGGAAGAACAACCAGATATCTGATTCACTAAGTTATCCACTCATCAGTACTAATCCTATTGTTGATCTGTTAGGTTAATTGATAACCAGCAGCTTATAGTGAGATTGGACCCAGGGGATCTGATTGAGGAATACACCTAGCATTTTATTCATTCATTTCCTAGAAGAAACATCACCAGGTCTTCTATCATAATATTATCTTTCACATAAGGTGGATACTCTGTATTTACATATATTCACCTAGAATCCATGGGAATCTCTGTCATTGAAGACTATAGAGTCATTGTGCCAGATGTTCTCAGGGGTATACTCCAGGACTGAATGGCCAATGGTATTGCAATGGGTGCAACAATTATTGGGATAGACTTGTTGAATATGACCAGAAGTGAGCCTTCTACAGAATGGACAGCAGTAGCCAGGACAGTGGATACAAATGTGGGTAAGCAAGCCACAATTGAAACATTTGGTTTTGGGGGGATGAAGGTTGTGAATGGGGGTGATGGGACTAGAGAGACTAGGAGTAGAAGCAGGGATTGGAAGGGGTGTGGAATCAGGGATTGGCACAGGAGGACTATCGGGGTAAGTAAGCCTGTACAAAGCCAAGATGGTGTATTTTCTCCCATTGTGCTTCTTCTTTGGGGGCATAACTGGGCAGCCAGGTTGCATAGGGCCTATGAGATGGTGGGAAGTAGTGGGGGAGTGGGGGATATAGGAGGAGGGGAACCTGTGGGTAGTGGTCTCAGATTCAGTGTCTGCCAGTCATTCAGCAGTGGTGATAATTCCTTCCAACAAAGGTCCTCTAGGTCTGAAGATAAAGGGGTTGAACACCTTTCTTCACTCCATGGTGAGATCAAAAATGGGGGCAACTGCTGGCTTGGCCAGGGACATGGGGTAGGTCTGCAAGTACCAGCACTTCTTGTTGTCCTCTGGAGAGAGTGATTAGAGGATGGTGAAGAGGAAGGGTTCAATGGTCTGTCGAGGAAGGGAGTTGATGACTCAAGAGAGGCCCACATCATGTAACATGGAGAGGATTTGGGAATATCCCTTGACCAAGAGTGTTTGAGGGTGAAATCAATGGAGGAGTTGGGTGTGGGGTAGGTCTCCACTCTATCTCTGTTAAGCAAAATGGTGAGGCCCTGTTATTAGTAGAGGGCAAGGAGAGGAGTGAAGAAATTGCCATCTTCATAGGCAGGATGATCAAGGAGGGCTTGGTAGATGAGGGGGCATTCAAGGATGGCAACTTATGTAAAAGGTCCACCTATGTGCATGTACTGGTGGTCCCATCATATGGAAACAAATAGGTTCGGATAAGGGGGTCAGTGTTGCAAGTGTAGGAAGCATGTGGGGGGATCTGGTGCCATGAACAGGGATTTCAGGAGCATTTGGGATGGAGATATCAGTGGGTTCAGAGGGGTAATAGATACAAGTGGTGTTGGTTATGGGTTTACCAGTCATAATGCCACAGGCAGTAGGGGATGCAACAGAAGAAGGAGTAGGTGAGAGCATGGTTGGGGGAGAGTTTATTGTGAAAACAAAAGAGGCACTTGGCATATGATTCTTTGTATAAGGCAAAATGAAACATGAATTGTTGGGGTATACACCTTCAGAGTCCTTTGGTCTTTTTGTATGCAGTGAGGATGTCCTTGGCACTGCCTAAGTTGGACTTGGGTTTTCAGGTGTCTTCTCCCAATTTGTATTCCTTCCATCAGATTCTGTACTGTCTTTTTCTGGTAGTTTCTCAATGGAGAATAATATGGTCTATCTCCCATTCCTCTTTGCTGCCTATAAGATCTGGTGGGGGTTTGACATAATTAGGCCCATGCTTATCAGTTTCCTTATAGGGCATTAAGAGGGCCACATGGAATATATTGTGAATCTTCCATGTTGGTAGGAGTTACAGTTGATATGCCATCAGAGAGAGTATTCAGGAGATTTTGAAGGGTCCTACTCTTTTTGGGGTGAGTTTTCTTGATGGGAAGTTGAGGTAGAGATTGGTTGATTTCAACCATACTTCTGTACTGGTTTTCCATAGGGTGAACATTCAGTGGTTTCATCTTGCCATAAGGAGGCAGGCATGTTCATGGGCTGCTTGGGCTTTGTTTCAGGCAGAGGAGAGGATGGTTAGTCATGACTTGAGGGCAGGCATGAAGGTTTTCCCTATCTTTGGATAGGCATATGATTTGTAGCCCATCATAAGGCTAAAGGGGGATCATTTGATTATGGAGTGAGTAGCTGAGTTATAATGAAATTCTGCCATTAGGAGGAGTTCTGTTCATTTCAAGTTATTTTGGGCACAGAAAATCTGAAGCCAAGTCTCAAATTCTTGGTTAACATGTTCCGTTTCACTGTTAGTTTCTGGGTGATAAGCTGAGGAGAGGACAAGGTCATATTCAAGTAGGCAGGCAAGTTCTCTAGAGAATGCAAAGGTGAACTGGGGTCCATGGTCCGAGATGCATTTGTTATGGAGGCCAAAATGTTTGAAGACATTGGTGAAAAAGAGTTAGGCAACTCCTCGAGCTTCAATCATTTTGTTGTAGGGATAGAGAATCACCCCCTTTATTAGGCCATGGTCGACCATGACCATAACAGAGTCAAAGCCCTGGGAAAATGGCAGGCCAGAAATGAGGTCAATAGAGATTTGTTGGAATGGATGTGTTATCACCGGAAGCAGTTGAGTGACTTTCTTGGAGTGAAGCAATATCTTTTAAGTCCAATGACAAGTTGAGACTAAAGCAAAGGGTTTGAGAGTAATTTTGACTTGAGAAGAGAAGATATCTGAGATTATTCAAAGGATATACAGCAAAATGTTGTGTTATAGAGCAAAGGGAGTTTTACAGAAAGTAAGACTAAGCTAATATACAAGGCCACTTGATCATAGGTTAAATACTATGAGAGATGGTCCATGTCGTATTTGATGAGTAAGTAAGCAGTGGCTGAGGGATCACTGGCCAATAATGACTATGGAGTAGTTGCTAAGTGAATACGTTAGTAACAGAGGTTGTCAAATTGAACGACTTTATACAAGACAAAGTAGATGGCATTAGTTCAAACACAAAGTCTGACAGGTGTGGCTAAGTATGGGAAATGAATAGATGAAGAAGAAAAAGAGGGCATCATAACAGTATCCCTTGGTTATTTCCCAAATCCTATGAGGGGTCACCCTTACCCTCAGTTGAAGTAGTCCAAGATTGGCCATGCTTGGTCCAAGTAACTGGAGTGAAGACTGACCACTCGGACTTTGACACTGCAACTTGGATTAAAGAAGAATATGAGTAAGAAATGAGTGAGTGTGTGACATATATAGGGTGCGATAATGTGGTGTTTCAACCATAGAGACACATTGGTCTCTATAGCAAGAGCTCTTTCTTTCCTGACATGTTTTTTCTTTGGGGATGGTGGGGGGAACAGTGAGTAGATTGGCAGGAAGTGGGGAGACCAGGCAGGAGTGTATAAGCAGTGATGGGGGTGGCACAGCATCTGGGGGTAGGATGCTGAAGGGCAAGCAGTCGGAGGGCAGGCCTGCAACTATTGGAGTTGCAGTGAGAGTCCCTCTGGCTGACTGTCACTTTCCAAAGGTGTGGATGATCCCTACAGTCTGGGGGTGAGTTCAATGGGTGCACATATCAGTGAGATGGCTGGGGGCGTGGCAGAGACAGAAGGGGCAGTGATAGGTAACACAGTCCTGATGGATATGCCCTAATCAATTATACCCCAGGCAGTAGTGGGGGGGTATAAGATGTACTTGACTACTACCGGAAAAGACTCAGGAGTGAGCCCAGTTGTGTCTTTCAAAGATGCCTACATTGTTGTTGGAGAGAGAGGGGAGGTTGTCAGGGTATCAGGTGGTGGAACTGAAGGAAATAGTAATGAAGGTGGGGTATTGGAAAATGTCCAGCTCCCACAAGACTCAGTTGATTTCTTGGAGGGTGAATATGAACCCGAGCTTGTGCATGGCTTTGAGGAGCGCATACTGAGTGTAGGTGGCTAGTCATTTGATAGCTTCTTGCATGAGCCCATCTTGAAGCAAAGCCATGATGATGTCTTGGTGGGAGGAGGCTCAAAAGGTGAGGTATAGACTGTGCAGGGCGGAGCCTACATTGAGGTGGGCTTTGATGGCAACCATCATGCAAGGGTTGTGGAGGATGGTCGCCATGAAGGCAGCATTGTCATCAGTGAATGGGGTTTCATTCACCTGGTGGGTGAATAATGACATGTCTGCAGCAAGAGTGGCTCAAATTTCTCTGTCACTGGAAGAGGAAGATTGGAGTGCTGCTGTGAGAGTAGTGAGGTCCCCCATTTGTCGTATCTGGCTTTTAGCTTCTTCCATACAAGAGGGGTAGGTTCCTCTAGGGATTTCGGGGGGGTGTAATGGTATCCGGTGGCAGCAAGGATGTACTCTCTCTTGATCTCTTCAAAAAGTTTCTTGGGGTCAATAACCTCACAACATCTGGTGGTGAGGTTCCACCGGTAGTTGGATTCTGGGAAAGGAGAGTGAATGGGGAAATAAGGGGCAAATAAGAAAGGAGAGGAGGAGAGTGGGGATGAGTGGGTGGAGTGGGAGGCATTAGGGTGTGCAGGCATACTAGGCAAAAGTTAGAGTGGGGGTGGGTGTAATAGGTGTGTTTGGTATAGGGGATAAAGGATGTTTCATTGAGAGATATGTACAAGATGCGAGATTGGTAGGGAATGATGAAGAGGTTGAGGTTAGTGAGGGGCTCATTTGGGTTTGTGGGAATGGGAATGGTGGGTGAAGGCGAAAACTTATTTTCATGGGGAAAAGCTTTTGGATGGAGCACTTTATAAGCGTTTATGGTTTCAGTGGTGTTTCCTAAACCGGCTTCTGGTTCCCAAGAGTCCTTTTTTGGTGTGTACCCTTTCCACCTAACTAGAAATTGGTGGTGGTTCAGTGCTCCTCTGTGGTGTAATACCTGGTTGACTTCATATTCTTCCTGACTGGTGATCAGCTTGGGTGGCAGTTCAAGGTAGTTCTTGCCATAAACAGCATTTTTGCAATAGGGTGATAAGAGGGAGGCATGGAAAACTGAGTGGATTTTCCACGTTCATGGAAGATGGAGTTCATAAGCAACTTTAAACAGGACTTTCATTATCCTAAAGGGGCCTACTTGCTTTGGGGCTAACTTGGGAGTGGGAATATACCATTTTAAGTTCTTGGTATCAAGCCACATTTTGTTACCTAGTTTAAAAGGGGTAAAAGGACAGTACAAGTGGGTGGCCATAGTTTGCCAGGCGAGTTCATGAGTGGCCAGGGCTTCGTTTCAGAAGGCAGTGAGGTTTTTCAATTGGATTTCTACTGCTGGAAGGTTGGAGGTAGGGAGTATGGAAAGGAGGGGGAGGGGTTCATAGTCCATTTGCAAGGAAAATGGGAATTTTCCAGTAACTGAGTAAGGGTAGTGGTTGTGGACAAACACAGTGTGGAAAATATGATCTAGCCAGGTGGTTGGGTTGTTTCTGCAGAGGGCATGGAGATTGACTTTAAGTTCTTGGATAATATATTTGGATTGTTTGTCCGATTGGGGGTGGAAAACCATGGACAAGGAGATATCATAGTGGAGGAGCCAACTATCATATCCATGTTTCTGACCCCCTCCAACTTTTAACTTTGGTGCACTTAGCGCAACAACTCCATCCTCTGGACACCTTATGCACTCCATTACTCCAACTCCATCTCTATTCTTGTACATTACCCCTGACCTCCATTTAGTTTAGTCCTGCTGTTTAGTTACCTCCATACCTGTACTTGCTTAGGAGCACAGCTCTGGCACCCTTCATTCCCAGTGCACAACTCTAGCTTTCTTGTACCTCCATGCACTGCTCTGGTATCTTGTACCTGACTCCAGTATTTTTTAGTATATATAGTTTACCACTGCATGTACTTAGATCAGTTTGATTATCAACTTAATTACCCAACTAGTCCTCTGACCTCCTGTCTGAAATAAGAAGACACTATTTGCACAAGGACACAACTCTCTTCTCCATGCAGCTAAAGCTGCCATCTTCACTCCTCTGACCCTTGGACCACTTCTGTACTCACATACACTTTGCTGACCTCTTGTCCAACCACTGGACTTGACCCGGACCTATCCAGACTGTTATGATAGAAGACCCTACAGTTACTTTTTCTCCTTTTTACTATCCTTTCCCTCCATATTCTCTGACTGATTACCCCTTACCTGAGAACCCATTCTCTGTTGACAACGACTCCCCATTTCCCAATGCCTTTCCCATCTGGCCTCCTTCCTTGTAAGACTACGATTAGTCTCCTGTTTAGTTACCTATCTCTGGATGCTTATCTCCTCTGCCTTATCTTCTAGGCAAGTACTCTTTATTGGTAACTCATAGGACTCTCCTTACTCGATACTTACCATTCTCAACCTCTTGGTCCATGCTTGTTTTCCTACCTATAAAAGCACCTTGTATAATAGATTGTTCCCTAGTTAAATCTATGCAATTTAACGTAGTGTTTAGCCCTGGACCTCGCTACCTTAGTCGCTCAGGATCTCCGTGACTCTCCTTCACCTCTAAAGGACTTCATGCTACCTCTGAGTGCACGCTTGCTGTTCAAGTCCGCTTCACCACTGAGTGTCGCACTCACGGATTGTTCAGGACCTTCCCTTGCCTAGGTACCAGCCCTAGCCAGGAGACTAACATTCCGACATGGATACCAGCCCTATTCAAGGTTCAGAGTTGAGTGCTATCATTAGCATAACAAAAGATTTAACTCTACACATACCTCTGCTACTATGCAGAAAGGTCACCCACCATTTCACAGTACTCCACCCAGTACAACTCCAATGAAGAAGAAGAGATTGCCTTCCGTCGAGCACAACAAGCTAGCCAGATCATTGCAGATAACCTAGCTGCACAAGAGGTAGGATGTCATCAGATCCCCTTGCTTCTAGCACCCCCCGGTTCATTCCATCGTTGACTCTCCATTCCCCAAGCCATCTCTTCCGTGTTCTCTTGCTACTCAGAGCCACCTACCGAGGAAGACCCCGATATCATTTTAAGTTCCCCTCCTCCCGCACCAGAGTCATTACCTGGAGAATACCCCATCGCTGTCCATCGCTCCCCATCTGACTCCGAATACCACTCTGAGGACCCAGGAGACAATACCTCCCTTCCCCATTCCCACCATCCAGACCCCGACAAACCACCTTCCGAACCAGAAGCAAACCCTGACGACCCAGATATGTCAGAATTAAAAGCCAGCCTATCCGATGAGTTCTCCGGTGAACCATTGGATGCCAATTTTTGGATAAGGGCAATGGATGCATACTTCCAAATGAATGCCTCAAAGTACAACGACTCAAAGAAGGTGTTCACCACCTTGAATAGGATGTCGAAAGGTTGTGGCCGCATTTATGCCAAAGCCACCTACAAGAACATTGACTCTGGAACTATTTCCTCCACCGACATCACCTGGGCCCATTTTAAAGAAGACTTCCTAAGTGCATTCTCCCACAAAGATTCTGCTGCCGACGCCAGACTAAAACTCCAGAATGTCTTCATGAAAGAAAGAGGGATCAAGGCATGCAACCAATACAAAACAAACTTCTCCCTCCTCGCCACCAAATCTTGCCTCACCAACCAAAATGGCTTGATCGAATACTACATGAAAGGTCTTGACCCCGACCTCATAGATAAAATCATCGGAGGAGAAAAGGAACCCGAAACTCTCAAAGACTGGATGACAAAAGCCGCCATTTTCACCCACCAACAAGAATGAATCTGAGACATACGAAAGGGACATTTCGACTCACAATGTAGCACCAAAGACCCCCACACTATGGATATAGATGCCATCCAAACTAAGCGTCCTGGATCCCTCTCCCCTATGGAAAGGGCTCACCATATGCGAGAAAACCACTGCTTCATCTGCCACAAAGTAGGATGTTCCACCCACAACCATTGTACGAATTCATTACCCCAGTCCCAACCACCACGCCCCTCTCGTAACCCTGCCTGCACCTGAATGATAGCCACCCCAGAACCGGTGAAAATAGACCCACTCCGGGAATATATTCAGCAGTTGCAAACTAAGGACAAAGTCACCGACGCAGAAGTACTCGACGTTCTCAAAGAGTGCTTTGCTGATGAAGGATCGACTGAGAACATAGCTCACATCGAAGAAAGAGACAAAAACTTCCAGGGTTTTTAAAACAGAGTAAGGAATCGATGTCCTTCACTCCAGCTGTAACTTCCATACTTGTATCCTCTGAAACCAATTCAATCCTCATTCCCATTTATTATCAACTACAGAAGAAAAAAGTGTCGAAACTACCACTGCCTTTATCGATTGCGGAGCAACCGGCTCCTTCATAAACTATGACTTCACCAAAAGAAACAACTGCCCCCTCAAAAGAATTCCTCGCCCCATCCGCACGTTAAATGTGGATGGCTCAGGTAACAAGTCAGGTATGATCCAGTATAGGACTACACTGGCTTTGTGGATGCAAGGCATCAAAGAATACAGGACCTTCCTCATGCTACCATCTAGCAAGGAAAACATCATCCTAGGAATGACATGGCTGAGGGAATGGAACCCCCTCATTGACTGGACTTCCAGTGAAGTCACGATATCAGGAAACTATAAAGTTTCCCAATGAGATGAAAACAATGCTCTCGAGTAACAATACCTCCTATGGTATCTCCATGTGAACTCCAACTACAAAGTCAACAAGTGGTACACCCGTCACTACAAAGAAGCAAAATGTGTCCGCCAAACCACCATTTCCACTGCCATTACCACTGAGCATAAAAAACCCCCCGTCACCCTACCACCTGCATATGAAGCTTACCGAGATGTCTTCGAAAGTAAAGGACTCCCACCACTACCGCCACCTCGACCCTTTGATCATAAAATCAAGCTCATGGACTCCTTTGTACCCCAATGAGCCAAGCCATATTCCCTCTCTCTTCCTGAACAAGCAGAATGTAGGAAATTCCTCGATGAACATCTAGCTCAGGGAACCATCCAACCTTTGAAATCCCCCCAGGCCTCCCCTATGTTCTTCATTCCTAAGAAAGGCGGAGAGAACCTTCGTCCATGTCAAGACTACTGAGATCTAAATAAGCATATGATCAAAAATGCTTACCCCCTTCCCAATATCTTTAAACTCGTCGACCGTTTCACAGGATCCAAGTTCTTCACAGGCCTCAACATTGAGGAAGGATATCACCACATTCTGATTCATCCTGAGGATTGCTGGAAAGCTGCCTTCATTACCCCGTTTGGACTATTTGAACCAACCATCATGTTCTTCGGCCTCTGCAACAGCCCACCTACCTTCCAAGCATTCATGGATGCTGAATTTGCCGAGTTCATTGGTGAAGGATGGCTCTCCATCTATATGGACGATATAGGAATACACTCTAAAGATCTCACCACTCACCAGGAACATACTAAAAAAGTTCTCCAACGATGTCGTGATCTCAAACTTAAGTGTAAGCTGAAGAAATGCTCATTCGACTCCAATACTATGAATTACCTTGGTTTCATCATTCACCCCAGTCACCTAGGCATGGATACTGTTAAACTCCAAGCCATTGAAGAATGGGAAGCTCCTACCTCTCTCAAAGCTGTCCATTCCTTCCTAGGGTTCTGCAACTTCTACAGGAAATTCATTCCCGGCTTTTCCCGCATTGTCCAACCTCTCGTGGAACTAACGAGAAAAGCACAGACCTGGGATTGGACCCCACCCCACCAAGAAGCTTTCGAAATGTTGAAGAAACTCTTCTCTACTCAGCCCATCCTCCGGCTCCCTGACCCCGACCTCCAGTACCACCTGATGACTGACGCTTCCCTCACCGCCACCAGGGGAGTTCTAATGCAGAAGGACGGCAATGGAGACCTCCATCCATGTGCTTACCGATCAGCCACCCTCGGCGATGCCGAGCGGAATTACGATATCTATGACAAAGAGCTCCTCACTACCTACTCGGTGCCTGCCATACCATCATTGTACTTACCGACCACAAGAACCTCACGTACTTCCGCCAACCCCACCACCTTTTTCATTGCCATGCTCGGTGGCAAATGTTCCTCCAAGACTTTGACCTACTCCTCATATACACACCTGGGACACAAATGGGCCCTGCTAACGCCCTTTCGCAAAAGGATTCTGTCAACATATCTGAGGATAATGTCAAAGTTACCCTTCTCCCCGAGACCATGTTCATCTGGTCTCTTGGCCTTGCCATCACCAATAAAATTCAGGATTCCACCCCTGCTGATCCACTTGTACTTACTGCCCTTAAAGCGATGTATGACGGCACTGCCCCCCTCCCTCAATCAGTTCCATCCAATTGGACTTATTCCGAGAACCACCTGTATTTCTGTGGTCGTCTCTACATCCCTGAAAACACACGTCCTGACCTTGTCCGTGAAATCCACAATTCCTTCACAGGTGGCCATGCTGGCTAATTTCGCACCCTCTCCCTTTTCGAACGCAACTACTGGTGGCCCGGTATGTCCACCTTTGTCCACTGATATATTGCTGGCTATGCTGTTTGCCAAAGCAATAAGGTCAACACCCACCCAACAACACCCCTGCTGTCACCAATCCCATCTTCCTGCACTCGCCTCTTCCAACAAATCTCCGTGGACCTCATCTCTGGCCTTCTCCTTACCCAGGGTTTCAATTCTGTTATGGTTGTGGTCGACCATGACCTTACAAAGGGGGTAATTCTCTGTCCTTGTGACAAAACAATCAATGCTCGAGGAATCACACACCTCTTTTTCCAAAATGTGTTCAAATGCTTCGGACTCCACGACAAATGTATCTCTAATCATGGTCCACAATTTGCCTTAGCATTCTCCAGAGAACTAGCCCACCTTCTATAATACAACCTAGCACTATCAAGCGCCTACCATCCCGAGACCGATGGAGAGACCGAACAAGTAAACCAGGAACTGGAAACTTGGCTTCGGATCTTTTGTGATAAAGACTCCGCTAAATGGCCCGATCTCCTCTCTATGGCCGAATTCCACCATAATTCTGCCACACACTCTGTTATGAAGCGATCCTCCTTCTCCCTCATGATGGGATACGAACCACATGCATATCCGAAGATAGGGAAAACCTTCATGCTGGCACTACAGTCATGCCTTACCTCTCTCTTTGATACCCAAGATGAAGCTCAAGCTGCCCATGATCACGCCTGTCTCTTGATGGCCTCTAGGAACCACAAGAAATTCACCCCATTTAAACTAGGAACCAACATATGGTTAGAAACCACCAATCTCTGCCTTAACTTCCCCACCTGAAAACTAGCCCCAAAGCGAGTTGGATCCTTTGAGATCATCAAAGTGTTATCCCCGATCACCTACCAGCTGAAACTACCCCTGACCTGGAAAATCCACAATGTCTTCCATACTTCCCTTCTTATGCCTTATCGGGAAACTACCAAACACGGCCCCAATTATGATAAGCCACCACTGGAACTTATAGGTGGTGAAGAAGAATGGGAGATAGAATGAATTATCCTCCATCGAGGAATTCCTGGAAGAAGGCAATACAGGGTCCGATGGAAAGGATACAGGACAGGCAAAGACACATGGGAATCCAAGTCCAACTTAGGAAACGCTGAGGACATCCTCACTGCTTATAAGAAAGCCAAAGGACTTTGAGCAAGTCCCATGTTCCAGTTTTACTTCCGCTTCACCCCAAAAGAAACCTACACCGAGTGCCTCTTCTGTTTCCATAATAAACTTCCCCCTAACCACGCTTCCACTCACTCTTACTTCTGCCATGTCCCTTACTGTATCTGGCACACCAATTGGTAACTCTATGGTCTACATGGCTTGGATCCACTGCCCCTCCGGTCCCTCCTCCCCTCACACCATCTCCATCCCAAATACCCCAGAAATCCCCATCTATGGCACCAGATTCCCCCATATGCTCCCTATGCTCTCGCCACCACCCTCCCTACCTGAACCCGTCAGGTTCCATATGCTGGGACCACCAATACATGTGCATAGGCTTCCGCCCGCCCATAGACGCACCCTATATGTTGCTGTCCTCGAATGTCCTACCCTCTTTGACAGACTCACAAAGGAGTCTGGATACACGGATGAAAATTTCTTCACTCCTTTCCTCGCCCTCTACCAGCGTCTTGGTCTCACAATCTCCCTTAACTGAGATTGCGTGACTGCCCACCCCTTTCCCAATAGCTCGATTGATCTCACCATCAAACATTTTTTGGTGGAGATGTGGACCCACCTACTCTCCCAACTCCATGACATTGGTTTTGCCAAAATCATCAACTCTCTCCCCAGACAGGACGTCAAGCCATTCCTCGCCCCCATCCTCCAGTCCCTCTTCCCTGATCACAACAAAAAATATTGGTATCCTATTCCTTACCCGACCTCTAAGTCCTCTGCAGTCAATATGCCAGTTTTTGACCATATCTCTGATGATGAAAAAATCTTCAACCCCCCCATCTTTGGATCCCGAGGACCTCTATTGGGAGGAATCATCACCACCACCAACAGATTGGCAGTGAATACCGCTGAGACCTCTACTGACCAGACCACCACCCCCCATTCCCTTGAGACCCCCACCCACACCTCCACCTCAACCTCTGCCCATCTCTCAGGCCCTGCACAACCTGGTCTCCCGCCTCAGTCCACTGGGAAAAAGAAGGTCACCAGATGGAACAAGATTTTGGCCTTGTATGGGCTCGCTCACCCCGGTCGCTCTCCTATGCCAGTCCCTGACCCCACGCCCCTTCTGATCCCTCTTCCTGCCGCCAACACTCCCATTATCATTACTCCGATCTGCCACCTCCGACCACATATCCAATGTTACCATTGTGGCTCTGTCTCCCATGTACGGATTCACTGCCCCGAATACAGGTGTCCATTCTGCAGACAGCTCGCCCCCAGGCATATTCAGCGTACCTGTCCTGACAACCGTTGCGCCCACTGCGACACCATCGGACATCTTGCCATCAACTGTGTACCCGTCGACATCTGGAATGATGATGCCATCGTCTTCAATAAGGGAGACCTGAAGGGATTCTAGGTGGATGTTTGTGGATATGGTGTATCCACCTTTTGAGGGAGGTAATATTACAATAGAAGACCCTGCAGCTACTTTTTCTCCTTTTTACTATCCTTTCCCTTTGTATTCTCTGACTGATTACCCCTTACCTGAGAACCCGTTCTCTGTTGACAACGACTCCCCATTTCCCAATGCCTTTCCCATCTGGCCCCCTTCCTTGTAAGACTACAATCAGTCTCCTGTTTAGTTACCTATCTCTGGACGCTTATCTCCTCTGCCTTCTCTTCTAGGCAAGTACTCCTTATCGGTATTTCATAGGACTCTCCTTACTCGATACTTACCATTCTCAACCTCTTGGTCCATGCTTGTTTTCCTACCTATAAAAAGCGCCTTGTATAATAGATTGTTCCCCAGTTAAATCTATGCAATTTAACGTAGTGTTTAGCCCTGGACCTCGCTGCCTTAGTCGCTTAGGATTTCTGTGACTCTCCTTTACATCTAAAGGACTTCGTGCTACCTCTGAGTGCATGCTTGCTGTTTAAGTCCGCTTCATCACCGAGTGTCGCACTCACAGACTGTTCAGGACCTTTCCTTGCCTAGGTACCAGCCCTGTTCGAGGTTCAGAGTTGGGCACTATCGTTAGTGTAACACAGACCACCTTGGACTTCGCCCTCAGACCATCTGTTCACCCCTAGTCAGCCTGGATTTAACACCAACTAAGCTCCTCAGTGAAGGTGGAGGTGAATTGGGGTCCAAAATCAGAGATGAGTTTCTTGTGAAGGCTAAAGCATTGGTATATATTGTGAAAAAAGAATGTGGTGATTCCTTCTGCAATAAATGATGATTTGGTGGGGCACAAGATTACCCCCTTTGTTAGTCCATGGTCAACCACAACCAGTATACTATTGAAGGATGCAGGGCCTGCAGGGGGAAGGCCTGTGATGAGGTTACAGGAGAGTTATACAAAGGGGCAGGGAGATGAAGAGGAAGTGGTGGATTAGAGGGGGGGCAAGATAGTGACTTGTACACAAAAGAAATTGTGTTGAGTCAGGAACACAACCTATGCACTATTCCTGCTGTCAGAAGATGTATCATATAGATGACTACCTCCCCTAATTATTTTGTGATTTTATCTCAAGAGGTTCAAAAGATATGTGAATTTCTTTACACTACATATATGCTAATAAGCGATATTGTACTTACACTACTGTATCAACCCTAATAACCCCCATATGTATGTTGGCCCCTGTTCAGCATAGCCACACCACTCTGGGACATGCACAGCCCCTCCCAGAATGGTAGCACAGCCATAG
>JBBPSN010000343.1:5260-17595 GCA_038093615.1 Austroboletus olivaceoglutinosus | reverse complement strand
TGCACCGATTACACCATCCAGAGGAGGTACCCCCGCACATCCGATTCCCACTCCAGGACCAACGCAACCACTAACCCCACGCAGGGCGTCTCCCCTCAGGCCTCTTCTCTCTCATAGAACATTGTCTCCTGCTGCCGCTCTTGTTCGCAACGGCGAACTTTTAAATGGTGACGGAACAGCGGTCCCAGCCGGCTTGGGCATTACACCTGCTTTTTTGCAACGAAGGATCCTGCATGGCCCACCTCCGTCCCCGCGGCGACCTCCTCCGGATGTACCCCTACCCCCGTCTCCATGTCCGCCACCGAGCACACGCTCACGTCCACCGATAGGGCCACCTTCGAAATTCCACGAACATCTTTCGTCCGTATCCTCCGTGCCGTTGTCACAAATCCTATCGACGTCCAACTCTTGGAGTCCTTCACTGAGCGTAGTGACGCTCTCTGAATCATCTTCCGGGCGATCTCTACGATCATCCCACATTTCTTCGGCGTCAGAACGCAACGAGGAAGCAGCTGATTCGTTGAACATGCCTGAAAGTTCCCGGCCGACGACGAGTGCATCCGTCGTTTCCGAAGCAAGCTTCGGGCAGCCCATTTCGTCTACTTTTAACAAAGCCAGGCTGGGTATCAAGACTCTTACATACCAAAGCACCGCCAGTTTGAGCATTTACTCTTCGACGATGCAACGAGACAGCAGCAGCGGTTCCTTTTACGATGATAACGATGCTGACGTCGACGATGCTGTTTCCAAGAGTTGTGTTGACGAGGACGATGATGCGTCTCTGTACCCATCCGACGACAAGACGGCTGGTAGGCGAACGATGTATCTTCTCGAGCATGGCGAGTTGGGCGAGAGTGGGGAGGATGTTGATGGAAGTCGTTGCTGGGACGATCACAAGGTGCCTCCCCCTCTGCCACCTCTACCTAGCATCGCTAGCCGTCCTGGACCGGGATACTTTTGACGGATCGCTTTTCTGACTGTATGCTCAAACCGGTTCTCTTGGGCTTTTTTTTATCGTGGGGGACGCGAAATCAGACGTCTTTCCGGAACGTTAATTTATCATGTTCATATGATGGCATCTATTTCTTGCATCCTGTCCCAGGATCTGGCACTCGCGTCTACCTATTTCTTGGGGCTTTTCTTCGTCATCGTCGTGGCGTCTTGGTCCATTCGACCCTTTTATTTTCGAACTCGCTCTCGCTAATCAGGTTTCTCGTTTTTACTGTACGAAACAAACACTTTTGACGTCTATACGTGGATGTGGCTTTTGCTGACGGTCGCTCTGAACATTTTTTTCTGCGCATGCTTTGGTGATTGCATTCCGTCTTTGGTGCACGTGTTGACGTGATCGATTGGTACGAGCTGCCACGTTTCCGGTAGAGTAGGATCAGATTCTCAAACGTTTTTCTTGATCGACGAGCTCAGGTTCGTGTTGGCGTACGACGTGAGATGAGGATCGGTTGCGGTGATGCCTCGCGACATTGGTGACGTGATGACGAGCTGCCACGTTTTCGGCAATGTCGTTTGCGGTAGAGCGAGTACTTGATAGACTCGGATCAGTCGAGGTGGAACGCGCACGGTGAATCGCGGCCGTGCGTGTGTACCACTCGAGTAAAAACGCATGTACTGCTCCTGAATCCGACCCGCATCGCCGTGTCGTTTTTTGGGGAAAAAGGCAATCGTACAAACGGAACGGCGAAAGTCATGCACCATGAAGCATACTACTGATGCATTGTGCACATGATGCGTTCCGACGGAACCGTTCTCCTTTTTTTCCCCCTTTGATCGTGACGCGTGATAGTCGATTCGGATGCCATCAGTCTCATTCTTTGGTGCAACGCCGTGGGCGACACGGTTCAAACGCGTTTGTGCGGAGCGTCTACAGTGACCCACCGTCTGTCTGTGGGGCTTTACACGTTCTTTCGCAACAAGGACATTGTGGGGCTCATAACGGTCTTTGCGGGTCATAATTATAAGCCTCTGTCGCCAGATGCAAACAAAGCAAAATCAGGGTTTGAGGATCAAGGCGCTTGAGCCTCTGTATCGTGGATGCGCAACGACTGTAAAAACCAGAGGCCCCCTGTTGCAAGACCTGCCGCAGGGTTGTATACTACGTTCGCGACGATGAAGGTGCCTCACGGATTTCGCCCCCCCATAATGCAGGTCTTTGATTACTCCCTCGACGCACGCGTCTGGATCTAGCATACCGTTCTCGCCTCTATCCGCTCGACGAGGATCCTCGTCACGCGCCGTCGCTCGTCAGCTCGTCCACCATGTGGCGGAAACACGCGCGCGCGTCCGATGCGCGGCCCATCGCGTCGAGGCGCTCGCACAGGGCGCGGTACACCATCACCCTTGGGATCGTAAACTTCCACGCGTCAGCGAACGCTTGAGACACGAGTCTAGGAAATGCTCACCCCTTGTGCGGAAGCCAGGGCGTCGTTCCACGAGGCGTCGCGCGCCAACGTAGACTTGGCCCACGCACCAAGGAGCGGCGTGGGCGTCGGAGAGTGGAAGACGGCGAGCAGGGTGTCGGGCCGAATCGTCCGTGGGGAGGCGCCGTCGTCTCGAGCGGAGAGACATTGCTGTGTGAAAGCTGAAGAAAGAAGTAGGATGCGTGGTGGTGACCGGGCGGCGTACGGACTCACAGGAAACCCACTTGGCCATGGGCACGCTCGCGTAGGCCTCTGCGCCGATGGCGTCGAGCATTTCGAGAAGCGAATCGACAGCCTTTTCGATGCGACCGGCTCTATACAGGGCTTCGCAGAGACGCTGCAGAATCGTGATGTCGAGAAGATCAAACTTCCATCCGGACACCTGTCGACCATGAGTCACACACGTTCGCTACCAGGTCGATCGCGTCCGCACCAGCGAAATCAGCAGAAGCGCCGTGCCGTCGTGACGCAATGCTCCAATCCGCGCCTGCCCGAGCGATTGCGTCGCACGTTGGTAATCGCCGTTCTCCATCTGCGCGTTTCCGAGAAGTAAATACATGTATGCCTGTCTGGGACGTGAACGCGGACGTTAGCCGTGAAGCGCATCGTGCGCGTACCTGGACGAGATAGTACAAATCACAGGGAGCGACGGCAATCAGGTCGTGTACGCGTGATATCGCGACGGCATGCTCCCCGGTCATCGACATGAGGATAGCCTAGAACGTGGGCAGTGGAGGCACGATCGAGCGCGAGTGCATGGAATAATTATACAGACGGACCTTGATCAGAAGGAATAAATTCACGTGAGACGAATCAAAGTGCATGAGCGCCATGTCGCACGTCTGATATCCCTTTTCATTCTCGCCCTTTCCAACGAGGGCTGCGCTCTTTGCGACGAAACCGGCGACGGATGGTTCGACTGCTAGGGACTTAGTGTATAATGCGTCAGCGTAGACATGTACGATTCGACAGACGAGACGAGACCTGTTCGGCGTCGCCGATCGCAGCGTCCCACCATCCCAGCCGTGTTCGGATAAAGCTCGACAGGCGAGTACGCGAAAGTTTGCGTTCTGCAACTTGGAGATCATTGCAGATAACGATGCTTCTGCTTTCTCAAGTTGATCCTTTTCCCATAGATCAAGCACGACATCGTCGATCTGGATATCTGGTTCCTGGAACGCACGGTTCAGACGAGGCATAATAATAGAATCCTAAATGGAAAGAAGGTCAAAGCGAGAAAGTGGACAGACACGCCATCATGATAATCACGGCGATACGAGATAGACTGTATATAGCAATTTTCTTCCACCCTCCGATTGCGAGGAGTCGGTCGTCCGGTGAAATCGAAATCGAACAAATGTCTTCGGGGTGGTGGATGAGACCAAACTGGGCGTGAATCAACGTATTCCAAAACCTGAGAGTGCGCGCTGCAGAGTATACGATGAATCGCCCATGTCGGGGCATGGAAGCACACCACATGGTCCCCATAGTATCAGGGATTGGCCATTCTCCAACTGCTGACCCAGTGGACGCATCGACCAGCTTGATTTTGTCGTTGGACAGGACAAAGAGCCGATCGTCCGGCCAGAGGAGACCGGCGCCGCAATAGGGGTGTAGGAGTCCCACCGGAACTTTCGTCACGAGCAATCGGCCGTCGTCGCTGTCGTAAACTTGAACAAAATTCCCAGCAGCCGTCACGATCCGATCGCCCCGTGGCGAATACTTCGCCATCATCACCCAATCCTCGTGGTGCAGCGGACCGAGGACGCGTTTGTACGTTGCGACGTCCCAAATAACGATCGTGCCGCTGTACGACCCAGCGACGAGCCGCGTCGCGTCCGACGAGAAATCGAGTGCGCTCACGAGCCCAAAGGAGTCGCGCAACAATACGCGCTCGTGCGTCTCTGCGTCCCTCACGAACACGTCGCCCTGGTTGGTTCCCGCGGCGATCCACCGGTCGTTGTTCGACACGGCGAGACGGGCCACATGTCCTGCTGGTATTCTCAAGCTTGTCGCATGCGTGCCGTCCTCGACTCGCCACATCTTGACTTCCTCTTTATCCCCGCTCGCGAGATACTCGTCGTTCCATGCGAATGCCACTGCAGATACGTGGCCGTTGGTCTTAATTTCGACGAGTGGAGAATGTTCTGATGCGAGGTTAATAAGTTTGAAGCAACTACGTTTTGCCAGCACGTACCCATGCTTGTCGAGGACAGGCGGAGATATTAGGCTTTAGATAGTACAAGAACGCGAAAAGAGCATCATGATATAGGACATACCCATACTCGCCGAGCTGTGCATCCTGTGTTCAGCGCATCATGATGCCGGCCCCGGTATCATATCATTACCCTTCGGAGCTGCACTGCGTACCGAAGTTCCCTATGAACGCTGCCATGAATCCTTTGTACATGTTGACGTGTTACAAGACAGCTCTCAGTGCGGCAGGCAAGGGAATGTTCGGAATGGTGCAACAAGTGACGGGTGGTAAAGCAACTTATTATACTCACCGCTTCCTCTCGCTCGCGGCAAGCTATGTGCTAAGCGGCCGGCTTACGCAACTTCAGTGATATCCCGATCAATAATACCGCTTTCTCTGTAATCGAAAAGAAAAAGAAAAACTTACATGCTCGTCTTCAAGTGAGTTAGTGGGAATAAAAGACTAGAATAGAAAATATATACGCCGAAGGGGAGTCGAACCCCTGCCGCTTGCTTGGAAGGCAAGCATGATAACCGCTTCACCATCGGCGTGATTGACTTTCCTTATATGTTCAATTCCACAATGGGTTAGACTGTTGGCCCGCAGTAGCGCTTTCCGCTTACCAGTGCGCCATTCAGCTCCATTCACAACATCATCTCTTCCGAAGTCTGTAATACCCTCTACGACGGACATTCACATCTCGCCCTTCTGCGATGTCTTTGCAGCACTTTGGCAAGGGCGCTCTACGGGTTGCCAAGAATTACACCAAGGGTTATTCGGACACGCAGGCGAAAGTGCGGGACGCCACGTCTAATGATCCGTGGGGACCCTCCGGGACACAAATGAACGAGATTGCACAATTGAGCTACAATCAGTGCGTGTTGTTTTCACTCACACGAATGAGGCCGCCGGGGGCGTTTATCGTCCGGCAGGAGGTTCATGCACTGACTTTTTTTTTCTCTCTTTTGCTTGCACAGGAACGATTTCGTCGAAATCATGGAGATGCTCGATAAGCGATTGAACGACAAGGGGAAGAACTGGAGACACGTATTTAAGGCGAGTGTTGGCCGCCTTTGTCGGCGATCCATACCGTGGCTTGTAGGCTGAGCCGTTACAGTCTCTCACAGTGCTCGATTATCTCTTACACGCTGGATCGGAGAACGTTGTGCTCTACTTTAAAGACAATTTGTACATCATCAAGACCCTCAAGGAGTTTCAATACGTGGACGAGGATGGGAGGGATTGTGGCGCCAATGTTCGGCAAAAGGCCAAGGATATCTCCAACCTTCTCAGCGATACTGCCCGCCTTCGCGAGGAGCGGCGTAACCGGGCTTCGATGCGTGATCGAATGATCAGAGGGACCCCGGGACTGGATGACGACGAGGGAGAACTCGGAGGAATACGGAGTCATACTCCACCTCCAAGAAGACCCCCAGCAGCGGATCGGGACGATGATGAACTCAAGCGTGCTATCGAGGCATCGAAAATGAGTCATGCTGAGGAGCAGGCTCGACTGGCCGAGGAGAATGACATTCAGCGTGCTATCCGACTCAGTGAGGAAGAGGAGGCCAAACGTAACAAGGCTGTTGAGGATTCGAACGCTTCTGCATTGTTCGATGATCAAGCACAACTGTACGTACTTTTCTCAGAGGATGGTCGTCGTATTGAATCCTTCGTTGTACGACTAGACCGGTGCCTGTGAACGGTCCGAATAATCCATTCCCATTCGTCGATACTACGCAATACGCAATAGGCCTTCAACCTCAGTTTACCATGCAACCGCAATTCACGATGCAACCGCAGTTCACGTCGTTTAATCCTTACCAACAGCAAGTACAGCAGGAGGCTATGCAGGTGCTCTCACCACATGATTGATTCTTCGGATCAGTGTACTCATTTGAACATAGGCGGAATACTTGAGACAGCAGCAAGAATGGCTACGTCAGCAACAGGAGCTGCAAGCTCAACAGCAGGTACAGCAACAGCAACAGCAACAGCAGCAACATCAAGAAGAACTACTTCGCCAACAGATGGCCCTGCAAGCACAACAGCAACAGGCACAGCAAATGTTTGCTCAGCCAACCGGATTTGGGTGCGTCCACTACTCTCACGTTCGCCGTATTTGCCGCTGAATCCGCCATTTATAGTTCAAATAATCCATTTGCACCTACGTTTGCACCATCGCCTGTGTCCCACACACCGTCTCCTGTGGTGAATGGAACAGGCATGGGCCCGCAATTCAACCTTCAGGGAACTTTCGCGAACTCGTCGGCACCCTCGTATGGCTCTACACCTTCACCGGCGCCAACATCTTCAAGCTCTCACTCGAAGCCAGAGAGTTCGCCATACTCAGGCAGCGGCGCGGGAAAGGGCCCTACGCGTGCGGACCAGGAGCATGCCCACCTGGCGAGCTTGTTTGCAAACCGGGACGATGGCCAAGATACCTTTGGAAATATTGGTACTCTGCGATACGGGCAATCGCAGGCTGGCCGTATTGCGATCCAGAAGACAGGGGTTGCTGCACACAATCCGTTTGCTCAGCAGCAGCAACAGCAGACACAAAATTCGGAGCAACCCTTCTTTTCTATTTAATGTGGATATGTGGGTCGGAGAGGGAAATGTGTAACGACTTGTAAATAGCCCACGCGTGTCCTTGGTCATATTATTCATTTCATGCTCGTTTTCTTCTGGTATGCATGCTCAGCTAAGTACTTCAGTATAGGTTGTCCAAATGTGGTCATGTCTTAGAATGACATCACTCGCGGCCCTTCATTCTCACCTAGACCCCTTTCTACTGTTCCTTATTCCTAACACCACCGACCAAAGTCCTTCCCATGGCAGGCGAATCTGACAGTTTTCTTCTTCTAGTCGTGAGCATCTCATCGTTGTAGTCAACATCGTCCTCCTGATCAACCACTAGATTGCATTCCTTTTTCCTCCTGCTGCCGTCGCGTTCATTGCAGGATGTGGTCCCGACCTTTGCTTGAATATACTTTTAACTCTGTGAGCTTCTTTCTTCACGATAAAATCTGATTTCTGACCGATTGATCCACTTTGACAGCATAGGTTACTTGCCCGGATGTATCGTGAGCCCGTGTCGCAAATGGAACGCATGGTCACTGATTCACGTGTTCAGCATGCGTTTTGGCTCGTCTTTAGGCGTTCCGAAGCGAACCAGAGGTTCGGCCAAAATAATTGGATTTGTGAGTTTGTTATTCTTCGTTTGATTTCCTGATTACCGACGCCCCATTTTCTCCTAGACACTGGGGCGGGCGAATATGGGCCACGCAGTCCGGGGCCGGTGACTAGGCAGGAGCAACCGCCTGCCCCGCCGCCTTCTGGCACGCCGGGGCGAGCCCCACCACCGCCTGGCGAGGGAAAGCAGGCGCCCCCGCCACCACCTGAGGAGGAGAGACAAGGCGAGAAGGGGGCCCCGCCGGAACCGCCCGCCGATGAAAAAGCGACCAAGGTTGCTTCTTCGCAGCCTGCTGCTGATGAGAAGATGGAAGAATCTGCCCCACAGTACACTGCTACTCCTAGTGGCGCTTGAGGGGTTTTTAAATAGGTTTGAAGGAAATCGAAAAGGCGGTTCGAGAAGATTTCGAGCTCGAGTTTGTATTGATGAACGTGTGGCAATATATTTCCCTTATATTTCGGTGCTTTGATTAGTTGGTATTAATAACTTTTATAAGCAGCCTATTTAGTTCCATATTTGCCCAGATTCATGCTCGTACGTGTGTATCAGTACGAACGAGTCGCCGAACCGACCCATTCAGTCACTTGTAACATTTAAGGAATGCCGCGTCATTATCCAGCCATGGACTGTAGAACGGATTTCTACATCCCCGGGATCCTCGGGGAACATGGGCTAGCAATGGTCGGCAACGACGAAACGGCATCAAATAATTGACTTACTGGGAACTTTTTCGTGTATATTTTTTCACATTTCCAGCCCCTGCCACGAGCCGTGGTGAAAAACTCGAGGTCACGGTGGGCAAGGTGAGGGCGATGATGCGTGTAGAACACGAGGACACACGGGAGTGGGTTGGGAAGCAGCGTTGTGTCGTTCCATTTGCCAGGTATGGGGGTGAGACATTGCTCGCAGGAGCTAAGCAACGCATCGTGCTGGGCGACCTAAGCACGCAACGTCGGAACTGGAAAGCGGGACGTTACCTGAGAGTGGTTGAATATGAGATCAGAAAGGACTATCAAGTCAAAGCCCCTCCATGGCTCCCGGTCCTCGGGAAGGGCGGATAGAAGAGAGTCGACAGGCTTGCCCCAGATGTAACCCTGAGAGTTCGGCATATGTTGCGGACTCTGGTCACGGTCGATTACGAACAAGTCACCTGTGTCATTACTTTTTTCCTCTGCTCTTCATGAATATTCTGTAGGACGTTTTGAGCAAGGTTCTCGATCAGTGGTGCATCAGGATAGTCTGTCAACACGACCTGTACGCTATTTAATCATGCGTAAAAGACGAACATCGATCGCTTACTCTCGCCGCACCATTTTGAGCGGCTACTATGCCGGGTAGGCCACCACCTGCTCCGAGTTCTAAAACGAATTTATTTCTAATCAATTTGTCGTGTACGTCTAGATAGGAAGCGAAAGCAATGGCTGCGTTCCACCTGAAGAAAGGAAAGACTTTTGGTTATATATTCGATCGTTCGGGCAGATACGTGTTCCAGACTCTCACAAATGGTGTCCCCAAAGAGGATGAGAGCCAACGAGTCTGATGGCAACATCAGCCTTGCCAGGTCCGCGTGAATAGATGGACGTGGTAGGATTTGGTGTAGGAGGACGGGGCGGTTCCTGAATTGACATTCGATCTTTAATGTTCCGTCTCTGTGTCTTACTCACCGTGAATATGGCTCCAAGAGATAAATCGCCATCATCGTGCTCTTCCGACATGTGCATGATCGTCCACCGTGGTTGAGTCAGAGTCAAAGCGTATTATGTAACTCAGAGTAGGTCGCTTAGATATAGTCTAAATCTTGCTCGATGAGTCGCATCCGAGCTTGAACTTCTTGTACTCACTATGTATGTGCACTCGAGAGGATCATCATCGACGACTTGAAGCTGGTCACGGTTGGAATGAAAGCTAAAGGGCGATGCTAGACCAAAATTGGTGTAGCATCATGGCAACCTTGCCGACGTGGTCAGGTACGTAAACTTGCGCTACACCCCGTAAGCTCATTGTCACTTGGCCTCTTGCGATCAAACTTTGCAATGGCTGCTAACGACTTCAAGAGTGTTGGCCATTCACCCCACAGCTCCTCCTCCGCCATAGACCTTTCCAGTACCGGACTGGACACAGCCGTCGCCCCTCCTTCGCCCACGTTACGGCCATCCAATGCCAGCGGTCGAGCATACACTCGCAGGCGCCCGAGTGGGAGCAATACGGAAACTGGACGCGCGAACTTTTCACCTACTTCAGAACCAGGACCATCCAATCTGGCAATAGCGCTCAGCAAGAATCCATTCTCTTCGGTTGATCATTCCCTACGGGAGGACCCATCGCCACTTTCCATCTCTCACCCGGATGCGTCCACATCCTTGCTTTCCGTGGTGTCATATTCAGATAGCGATGCAATCCTGGACGATGGAGATGTGTGTCTGACACGCAAATTGGCCCAGCCGAAGGCTCATGCCCCCAGTCGTTGGCCAACGAACCTGTCTGTCGACTCAGAGCACGCTGCGGGTGTCACACCCCATCCCCGGCGACGGTATACCGCCTCTACATTACAGCGCACGGGGACAGTAATCAAGAATGCTTTTCGTCATGCTTCAATGCGTGTCGCAAATGTTCGAGGACATAGGCCCGTTCGACTTCAAGAGGGCAGTGAAGATTCTGATTCCGATTCAACACTGGATGTCGACGAAGAAACGACGCAGCACGGCACTGGCGAGAGGATCATTTGTCCGGTGCAACTGTCCACGTCTTTGCGAGGATGGGCGCTCGGTTTCTTAGGGCCGACGAATCCTCTTCGTGTACGCCTTTTCAACTTGCTAAACTACCCGTATGTGTCCATGTCAGGTCGAGCTTCCACTCGCTGAGACAATAACCAGGTACACCGAGCCGATTATACTTGCTTTGATCATCGTCAATGCAGTTGTTCTGGTTGTACAAGCTTCGCGAACCCTGCTGTTGCCTTCCAATCAAGTCCCTATCACCATAACCGGCTACTTCCATACTTGGGAAGACTTCACCCTCTTTACTCTCTTCATACTTTTCACGTATGTGTCGTATTTAGTAGTCTACTATCTCTAAACTGATCGGTGATAGGGTTGAAGCTTTGGCTCGCATATGTGTTTCCGGATTGCTTCTAGATCCAGAGGTGCCAACATCGTCCCTGTTTTCACTCTCGTTTTCCAAAATGGCTCACAACATGTCCACAAATTCAGCTTCAAACCACACTACAAACGCTCCTATAATGCGAACCGGTTCATTAGCGCGGGGAATGACGATGAGGAGATTGTACAACAAGTTTACAAAACCATTCTCATTGTCAAATGATCGCGCAGCTTCATTTGCCCGGGTCCCTACTCGCATACCGTCGTCCCCTGCATCGCAGCAAGGCACTTGTTCTGAAGACCCTGAACTACCGCCCACGTTTTCGTCTCGTGCCATGAAATCTGACGTGCCGAAATCTGATCCCGATTCCCTTGTTTCCCTCCCATTCAGACTCGACATACAAACGGGACGTAGCAAATTAGCGCGGAATATTCCATACTTGCGGCAGAGTTGGGGCAGAGTTGATTTCTTGGCAGTCACGGGATTTTGGGTATCGTTTGTGTTGGCAACTCTGGGACTCGAGCGAGGAACATACCATATTGGAATATTTAGGGCATTGAGCGTCTTGAGGACAGTGAGGTTGTTGAGCATCACGAACGGGACTGCAGTGAGTGGCGCCCCGTTTTCAACTCTGTTATGTGCACTTCTCATGTCGACGGTCCAGACGATCATGCGTTCCCTCAAGATGGCCCGTTCGTTGCTGGCAAATGTAGCTTACTTTATCATTTTTGCTATGGTGATGTTCTCGTGAGTCCTATCGTATCCTGCACCAAATGTTTACTTACGATGGAATAGTATTATCGGTGTACAGTCATTCAGATGGTCTCTACGTCGAAATTGCACTCTTTTACCTGTACTGGGGGAGAATACTACCGTGCTAACACAACCCTGTGGAGGACATATCAATGCAACAACTCTGGCCCATTCGCCTTATTTACAGTCTGACGGAACACCTGCAAACTCCGCAAAAGGGTTCATTTGTCCATTGGGTCAAGTTTGTCAGGTACTTTTTTCCATTGCTGCTCTGTTTACGCCTTACTTACCATGAGTAGGAGGCCCAGAATCCTTTTCATGGTGTGGAAAACTTCGACACAGTGTACTATGCTGCCCTTCAGATAGTTGTACTTGCTTCGGCAAATAACGTGAGTGTCTACTTCAAGTACCCTGTGATTCATCATTCACCATGTTGTCGCACCAGTGGTCGCCGGCTATGTATCAAATAATGGAATCTGAATATTTTATCTCTTCCCTGTTCTTCATTTCCGGGATTCTGGTGCTAAACTTTTGGCTATTTAACTTATTGGTCGCCGTAATCACACATACGTTCTCTGCTATTCGTTCTGCTACTAAAAGAAGCGCTTTCGGAGCTGCTCCGTACGTCTTCAGTCTCATCGTCGTATAGGTTTGT
>JBBPSN010000340.1:3127-13645 GCA_038093615.1 Austroboletus olivaceoglutinosus | reverse complement strand
AGATGGGCAATTTTAGCTCCGATCGCGCGATCCTGGACTACGCCCAAGAGTACTGGAATGTCGAGAGCACCAAGATCGAGTAAGGGAAAGAAGAAGGAAAACAGACGAACGGATTACCAGGCCAAGTACGAGAAAGAATATCATAAGAGAGAGGCATGTGGTTCTTCTTCATGGAACGCCAGGGTTTCAAGTTCTACGACATTATTTTGGTCTATAACAAATGGCAAGACGGCTGGCAAGGGTTCTCGATCGACCAACTCAACGAGTTTGTCAGCGTGGGCACTTGTGTCTAGTATGACTGGCAAAGTGTTTGATTTCGTGTTCTAACGGTCTTATTCTTTCAGCTATGTCACGCTCGTGTTTGGCCAGTATGGTAGCCTGCTGTCCGTCCGCAACCGCCGGATGCCGATGGTGCACTCGAATCCCCTCTGGGGCCCGCGCCGCAACCTGGTCGTGCCGTGCAGTATGGTCGCCACTGTGGTGATTGCATTGATCAACTTGTACGGACTGTGGCTGCAACAAGTCTTCGACATGCGTCCGATCCCGGGTATCTTTTGGGGTCTACCCATCTCGTTTTCGGTGGGCATCTTGGTGATGGACAAGTTGTGCAAGTTGCTCGTGCGGACGTATCCCAAGGTGAGGACACTCTTTTGTCTGTCTTGGTCGCTTGTGCCCGTGTTTTTGCTTTTCTTTTTTGTCTGTTGACTTGCGAGCTGATGCGGGAAATGCGATGCAGTCGTTTTTGGCTTGGATCGCTTGGTAGACGCCAACACAAACTCGAATTTAGACGGTTTTTTTTTCCGAAAATTTCGGAGCGGCATGAGGATCAAAAGAGAGTAGATATTCATGATTGTTCTCAGCTGTATTAAACAGGTTAGATACCTAATAGCAAGTAAATAGTCATACATAGGTACATAGTCGCGTCTCAGGCCGGTGTCAGTGGAATTGTACTACCAACATAAGTAGAGTACGGAGACTGCGGTATTTCGACCTACACCACTGGCGGGGGAAACTGGTCATAGATCCGGACGTGCTGGACGCCTCATAGCTTAGTTCAACAACATTTGCAACCTTTTCTCGGGTGATGGAAGTGACACTGATTACTCTGGCTCCATTCGCGCGAGCCAACTCAACATTATTCATAATGGTCTATCATCGTCAGCGAGTCTGAAATGTTCCGATATCACCTCTCCCCATCCATCGGTATCAACGTAACCCATACAATCGAATAAGCGAGCTACGTCGAGAGGGACCACGGTCCAACCTGTAGGCAAAGTCATAGCTCGAGAACTGTAAAGGATGGCAGAGGATAATCGTGCACTTACTGATCTGATTACGAAAACTGAGGCGCTTGGGATGAGGCTGGTGAGGTATCTGGTGGGTGATGTAGGTGACGCGTTTGGAGTATGAATGAGCCGGGAGTGATGCAGGTGGCACATTTGGGACACAGCTGAGGCGCTTGGGATGTGGTAACGCTGGTGAGGCTTCTGGGGCGCAACTGGACGGTGGGTGGCGTATTTGGAGCACAAGTGAGCTGGGGGTGACATGCATCACTGGCAGGTGAGGTGTTGGGGACATTGTTGAGGCACTGGGGGGGGGGGGGGGTGCAAAGAGTGCATTTGGGACGCGGTTGAACCTGGGGTGACATGGATGAGGCATCGAGGGCGCAAAATGGGCGTCTGCGATGCGGTCGAGCCTGAAGAACATGTTGGGGACGCAGTTGAGCCATTGAGGCGCTAGGGGTATGGCCGGGGCGAAATGATAGTCTGTGAAAGATAATGTCACTGACGACACGACATTTTTGAGGTCCGAGATGCTGGGCAAGGGCAACATCGATCACCCGGGGCCGTATCCGGCTGCAACAGCTCGATAAACGAGCATGTGCGGATCGAAGTTGGATAGTGTCAGCGTGACCCATTGGGCTGTGACTGCCATTAGTGTCGTCGTCGTTGATTCGGGCAGTGCTGGTAAATAAAGGGACGGCTGGGTGAGGAACGAGATAGAGGATGCGGAATAGGGCGGACGGGCGTACTTGTACATCAAGCCAAGTGGCGCCGGATGAGAGTCGGAGGTGATGGAAACGGGAAAGGAGTGTCCGTGGATGAGATACCCGGGAGACGACAAATGAACCTTCGACCCCAGATATTGCATCCAAGGCTCCAAAATATGGCCCCCGCAAGGAGACCAATGTTGGATGTCAAGGACAAAAGTGGGCCGCTGAAATAAAACTCGTTGATGAGGGGGGTCAGGATGAGCTCGATAGCTAATGAAATGACGGTCAATCTCGACCACAGTTTCGTCCAGCTTCACTCGCAGGCCAGACGCTATCACTGAAAACGAATGCTCATAAGATGATCAACTTTGGATGGGCGGGAAAACAGACACCTACGCGATTGAACCACCCAAAGCCAGCCACGGCAAACAGACACTGCTAAAAGCATGACGGTAGTATTGCACAATTGGTTATGTGGCTAGACGGTCCGCCATACCTGGTATTTACCCATGCCAATCTCTTGAATGGAATGATTCAGGATGCGAGCTTTGGCTTGGTACACGGGATCGCTGTACCCGTCAGCGTAGAGGCCGACTGCAAAGACGCTTTGTGGGGTCGCTCCCTCGAGTGAACCGTATCCAGTCATGGATGCAGGCAGTTTGGTTTCCGACGACGTTGAATGCTGCAAGAGGGGAGAAAATCGATCTTGTGAATCCATCATGAGCCGCTGAGAAAGCTTAACTGAAGCGGAAGGTCATCGGTGAATCACGGAACACCAAGTCGAAGAACTGCTCTACAAGTAGTTGAACCGCGGGATGGATGGCTTGCGATACACGCTGGCGTCGTGCCGAACGATGATTGCATGATCGGAGCGGACTTTTCCATTCTGTTCACGCCGCCATGCCCGTTCGTTTCGCTGTCGCCGCTCCGCTCGGTATGAGCGAACGAGCTGAAGACCGGCGGGCTCGTCGAAAGGTGTCCGCAATTCACGTTCGTCCCCTTCTCTCCATTCTCTTCGCTGCTTCCACTCTGACCAGTCACTCCCAGACCACTCTCGTCGCTCGTGTTGCTCGCTCCGCCTCCAATTGGCCCGGTCTGTCCATTTAGTCCATCTTCAGCATTTGATACACTCTTTTCGATATTTTCATTGCTACCAAACTGACTGATCTCTCCTACAGGTATGTTTTCATTCTGGCCAGTCTGGCCGCTCATTATACCCCCTCCCTAGCAAAAAAAGGACACAGCGCTCCCACTGACGACCGAGGGTGGGGATAACAAAATGGTGCGTCCGAGTCAACCAACCACCACTGCTGTTTGACAGTGAGAAGGCGGGGGCAACGCAATGGCGAGGGTGATGGCAACATCATCGATCAACCCACCACCCCAATGACAACGAAGGCAGTAGGGGGCAATATGACTGTGCATCGACCACTATCGGTGCGCCCACCACACCTGATGACAATGACAGCGAGGGCAACGGAAAGGATAGTACACATTTGTTGTTTTTGTCCTACTTTCTTTTATCGTACTTGTACCGACTAGCACGGCAGTAGCATTACTCACCGACTGGAATCGCAGATCCCAGGTTGCGCGCGATGGTTCGCACTCGTTCCGTTTGTGTCGTTGCGTCCGATCGGAAATACATGGTCGACGATGTATTCACTCCCGTAGGAACGAGTCACCACGCGCCGAGTACGTACACGCAACTCGAACAGACATGGTAGTAACCCACTTGGAGCCTTTGCGAAGCTTCGGCATTCATTGGCACGGTGATAGCGGTGGCATGTTTTCGGGCTCGGTGCGATCAGATGCGTCGTAAGTACCAAGTTTTTTTCGTTTCGGCCCGCCCAAGTGTCACATGTCAACTTCCGACATGTCACATTAGATATCGGATGTGCGGTGATGCGTTGCAGTAGTCTCGAAACCCGAGTGATCGGATAGTTCCGAAGCTCGTGAGAGCACACCAAAACGGAGGGTGTCGAGACTAGTGTTGCAGCTAGTGAGTCTGGTGGTGCAGCATTCAACGTTCAGGCCTCAGGACCAGAACGATTTCACAATGGAGGTCAGCAAATCCCATCGTGGGTTAGCGCTGCCGGAGTCATGACTGAATGGATTTGTTCCGCGGCCAAGTTGCCGGCAGATATCACCGACAGACGACAGAGTTAAAGCCATGCCATGTACAATCCAAGTGCCACACGGTCGGGCAGCTCGCCATCGTTCGTATTTTCCTTCCCGACCAGGAACTCGGACTTCTCTTTTGCCCCAGCAGAGGCGTTCATCTGTAACGTATTGCCCGACTTCGTTCGGAATCTTCGCATGCGGTTGGACGGTCCTGCCATTTTCACCCGGCTTCCTACCTTCTTAACTACATTCCGGTCCCTTCGCCTTTCCTTCTGGACATGTTGCTCTCTAGATTTCCCTCATATATTGCCCTCCTTGGGCTCTTCTCCGCCCTCTCAGGTGTGTTAGCCCAGAATGCTAACACAACCCCCGCGTCCAATCACACCAAGGTGCTTATCCTCGGTGCTGGCATGACCGGCATCATCGCTGCTCGCACACTCCACAAACATGGCATCGAGGACTTTATCGTTCTGGATGCTAAAACCGAGCTAGGTGGTCGCATGATTCACAAGAAATTCGGTGTACCGGGCAGGCAATTCGTTGTCGAATTGGGTCCCAACTGGGTTCAGGGAACCCAGCAAGGCAACGGTACCGCAAATCCCATTTGGGAACTGGCGCTCAAACATAATCTCACTACCGTCTACAATGACTTGTATGGAAGCATGTGTATGTCTATCCTCTCGGTATTTTGTGTTGCTACGTGCTCATGGCTGTTTCAAGCCACTTATGACGACACTGGTTATAACAACTATACCGACGTGTTCAACGACGCTGTCAATAATTTTGCTCAAGCTACTGTCGCCGCAGGTATTGTGAACCTCTCTCTCCATGTTGGGCAGAGACTGATCGTCGTCAATAGGCCAGCAACTACTAGATGGCAATGTCGACTTGAGCCTCAGATCGGCATATAGTTTGATGGGCATGACTGCCCAAACACCACAAGAAGTCGCTAGCGAGTACTACCAAATCGATTGGGTAAGTATCGCGTTTGTTACTACTGACGATGGCTGATGTATTGACTAGGAATGCAAGTTATATTTCATATTCTGTACTCTGGGTTATTAATTTATACAATTCATCATGGCTGGATACAGATGCTCAGGTGAGTTGCACGTCGTGGACCTTGAACTGCCGCTCATAAGTCGTCCAGTCGCCTTCACAAACCTCATGGCTCGCCGCCTCATGGGTAAATTCCCTGTTTGGCTTATTGCTATTTCTGTCCTCTCACGATTGACAGAACAATAATTTCACATACGTTCCAGAATATGGTGGATTCTCCGACGATAATCAGATGTGCATTGACCAACGAGGATTTTCTTACATTGTCCAGGTGGAGGCGGCAGAGTTTCTGCAACCACAACAGGTGGTCTATAACCAAACCGTCAATCTGATCGAGTACGGCGGAGATAGCGCGACAGTGCACATGACAGGTGGTATGACTCTTACTGCTGATCATGTATTGTGCACGTTCAGTGTTGGAGTCCTGCAAAATGAAGACGTGGTCTTTCAACCTTCCCTACCTCACTGGAAGGTCGAGGCTATCAACAGCATCAAAATGGTCAGTCAGGGCTTTAACAATGAGATTCGGGTGATTGACGTGCCATAGGCTACCTACACCAAAATCTTCCTTCAATTCAATGAGACATTCTGGTTTCCCACGGAGGTAAGGCCTTGACCACACTGGCGATTGATGTCCCTTACGCATTTCGCATTAGATGGCATTGTATGCAGCGAAGCAGAGAGGAAAGTACCCTGTTTGGCAGAGCTTGGACCACATTGAATTCTTTCCTGGTTCCGGCATCATGTTTGTCACCGTTACTGTGAGCGAGTTCTGATCTATGAAAAACACTTCATACCTAAACCTTCTCAGGGAGACTGGTCTGAATACGTCGAGCAGCTTACTGAAAGCGAGGTTCAGTCGGAGGTCATGGAAGTTCTCCGGAAGATGTATCCCAACATCACTATTCCCGAACCGGTTGCTATTCATATGCCAAGCTGGTCTTTGAACCCACTGTACCGTGGCTCGTATTCGAATTGGGGACCTTCATATGTCCCGGCACAATCTGAAAACCTGAAGGCGACGCTCAACAATCACCTTTGGTTTGCGGGTGAAGCGACCAACGTCAAGTACTTTGGTGCGTCGTCCATGCAAGCTTGCTCTGGAATGCCCGCTGATGCCTGTCTCAGGCTTCTTGCAATCGGCTTACTATGAGGGTGAAAGCGCTGGCTCTGCGATCGCTGCATGCATCCAAGGTAACGGCACTTGTGGATTCCCTCACACGACAATCCCAAAGAATGCTCAGCCTTATGAGAGCTATTTGACTGCCGTATTGCCTTCAGGGTTACCTTCTTGATCGTACTTCGTCCGTTTACAATATGTGCAATGGATTGTTTGCAGTTTTAATTGGTAACATCGTTGAAAAAATTCTGAGTCTACTTTCGCTGCATTCCATAAACGATGTGATCAAGGCTTGCAAACTATTGCAAGGAAGTAAAACAATAGGCATTGGTGTATTGGATGTGAGTGCCCTGATTACTTTTACATCGGGTGACCTGAGACGTCCGCATCAGGAAGCCGGACTCTGGCTGTCGAACTTTGCAAATCGAATACGGCCTCTCAACTCACCACCGCCATCAAACAATCTTCAACTTGACGACAATCCGTAGTTTAAATTCAATACGACAAACGCTGCCTTTTGTCCTTCAGGGCTACACTGCACAGACAGCGCTCCACGCGACACGGATGATATCTGGCCACACTATTTGTTCTCTCGGTCTCAGGTTATGAGCGCCTATCGGTGCCGTTGGGGTTCAGAAAGGCTCGATCAAACAATGTGCCCTTGAAGTCTGCTCTGACATCACGATCTTCCGCAGTTCGCATCAGCATTATTGCGGCGTTGGCTATCCGCGCAGAAGCGAGTACTTACGTGAATGGGACTAACTTGGCTGGGGATAGTGCGCGGACTACATACTAGTACTCTAGGATCAACTATATTGCTTACCAAATATTTTCTTTTGACAGTCTACCACTGAGCTGACCTCTCAGTGTGCTCCTCGTTTCAAGTTCCACTGTAGGCCTCGTCCATATGCATATCCCATATTGCTACTGACAGTGCGTTCTGATTTATTGTGAATCTATTCCACACTTGCGCGTAAGTGACTTTGTACTTAGAGTATGGGGCACTCATCGTACATTATTACTGTATGTACAACAGGGCGTTGAATCTCGGGTACTTAAAATGGAAAACCACCATGCTTCAGAAGTCGAAGTTTTTACGTAACATCAACCCCAGACTACCATCATGATGCCGACCCCGCAATAATATCCGCATTGTTTCGTAAATCTGCACCACCATGCTGCCGGCAAAGGTGTTCGGTCAGCCCAGCATGTCCCGCCATATTTCCCTCGCTTCCCATACTTAAGCCTACCCTCCTTGCAATTCGCATTAGGACATGTTACTCTCCAGTTTGCCTTCGTTTTTTGCTCTCCTCGGGCTCTTCTCCGCCCTTTCGGGTGCGTCCGCTCAGAATGCCAACACGACCTCCTCCACGTCCAATCACGCCAAGGTGCTTATCCTTGGTGGTGGAATGGCAGGCGTCATCGCTGCTCGCACGCTTCACGAACATGGCGTCGAGGACTTCATCATTCTTGAGGCTAAGTCCGAGCTAGGTGGCCGCATGACTCACACGACATTTGGTGTACCGGGCAGACAAGTCGTCGTCGAGATAGGCGCCAACTGGGTCCAGGGAACCGAGGATAAGGATGCTGGGACTGTGAATCCCATTTGGAAATTGGCGCTCAAACACAAACTCAATACCTCTCTCAGTGATTACTCAAGTCTTAGTATGTGTATTCATTTATCTCTCTTCCCTGAGCGCTCATGGCTGGCAAGCCACTTACGATGAAAACGGTTACAACAACTATACGGACTTGGTCAACGACGCGGTTGATGATCTTACTCGAGCCACCATCGTCGCAGGTATTGCTCAGCCCATTATCCATGTCGGATGGAACATGATCATCGTGAATCAGGCCAGCGATTACTAGATGGCGAAGTCGACTTGAGTCTCAGATCGGCGTATAGTCTATTGAATATGAGCCCTAAAACACCACAAGAAGAGGCCAGCCAGTACTTCCAGATCGATTGGGTAAGTATCGCTGCATCTTATATGTACTTACCATGGCTGAAGCGAAGCGCTGATCCTTCCGTTAGGAATGCAAGTTTTCTTTCATATTTTATCCCCTCGGTTACTAATTCATTCAATTCATCACTGCATTGCTGGATACAGATGCTCAGGTACGTCACTCATCACGGACCTTGAACTTACGTTCAAACCGCCCCTAGTCACCCTCACAAAGCTCATGGCTCGCTGCATCATGGGTAAGCTCCCTGCTTGGCATATTGTCGTTTCCGTCCTTATGGTCGGTAGAACAATAATTTCACATACGTCCCAGAATATGGTGGATACTCCGACGATAATCAGATGTCCATCGACCAGCGAGGATTCTCTTATATTGCCCAGGCGGAAGCAGCAGAGTTTCTGCAACCACAACAGGTGATCTATAACAAGACCGTCAATCTAATCGAGTACGGCGGGGATAGCGTAACGGTGCACACGACGGATGGTGCGACCTTTACCGCCGATCACGTCTTGTGCACGTTCAGCGTAGGAGTCTTGCGACACAATGATGTGGTCTTTGAACCTTCCCTGCCCGACTGGAAGTTGGGGGCTATCAACAGCATTGAAATGGTCAGTTAGGGCTTCGACAGTTTGATTCGGGTGTTTGACGTGCAATAGGCTACCTATACCAAGATCTTCCTTCAATTCAATGAGACATTTTGGTTCCCCACGCAGGTAAGCTTTTACTACCGTGTGATGATGTTTCTTATGCGCGTCGCATTAGTATGGACTGTATGCATCGAGGCAAAGAGGAAAATATCCTGTTTGGCAAAGCATGGATGTTGCCGGATTCTTTCCTGGTTCTGGTGTTGTTTTTGTCACGGTCACTGTGAGTAATTTGTTGAGCCATGATGAGCATTTTTCTCGAGCTGCTTTTAGGGGGATTGGTCGCTCTATGTCGAGCAGCTTACCCTTGACGAGCTTCAGTTGGAGGTCATGGGAGTTCTCCGGAAGATGTACCCCAGCATCACTATTCCCGAACCGGTTGCTATTCTTAGGCCAATGTGGGCTGCGAACCCGCTGTCCCGTGGTTCATACTCAAATTGGGGACCCTCTTATGTCCCGCAGCAATCGGAGGACTTGAAGGCGACGCTCAACAATCACCTCTGGTTCGCTGGTGAAGGTACCAGCGTTGAACATTTTGGTGTGTCATCTGTGGCTGGCCTGCTGTGAAAGTCCGTTGACGTTTACTTTACCTTAGGCTTCTTGCAGGGGGCGTACCTCGAGGGCCGGAGCGCTGGTGCCGACATCGCTGCGTGCATTCAAGGCAATGGCACTTGTGGATTCCCTAGCACTACGATCCCGAAGAATGCTCAGCCATATCAGACTTTTTTGACTGCGCCCTTGCCTTCGGGATTGTCTTGAGTACATTTGCAACTCATTCGTATACATCTAGTTGATTGCTTTCATACGATAGTGATCGGTTCCCAGTTCCTGTACTCTGTATTTTGTGGGAATGGAAGTGTTCAGGCGTTGCTGTGTTTCATAGTAAGCGACGCGAGGTAGAAGTTGAGGCCGCTATGGAACTTTTCACGTGTCATACAATCATTGGTGAGTTCAACGACTTCCATGATATGCAGTGATTGGTGTCATCCTCCTGGAAGCTAGTACATAGCTTCGACTCCACCCAAGGTGTTTCAAATCACGCGCCGCTGATCCAATCACCATCGATGTTACTACCATCCCCTCGGATTAAGGAAGCGATCGTCAACTTGACAACCCGATGTTTACAAACTATCAACGACCAACTTGGCACTGATATCGTTTCAGCAGGTGTGTTTTTATTCCTTCGATTGGTCTTCATTTGATTTCATCTTTCCTTTCCTTACTTTCACGACTGGATCGTGTCTTCAATTATTTCTTCTTCTTCAATCCTTTTTTTGGTTGCAAATGCAGCCTTCGTTCACATATTCTGTCCTTACGATATTGAAGACATGGGTATGTTTTCTAGCTGCCAATTCCTTCTTTTCCAGCGCTGCTTAGAGGGCCGTATCCACAGATTGCACGGGTCACACGATCACGAACGACGATCGCCTTTTTCGTGTTTATCCTCGCGAGCTACGCTGCACAGATAACTCTTCATGCCGTGACCTTATCAGGCCATCTACGTTCTCTCCATCTCGTGACGAGTGCCATTGATGCCGCCGAGGTTCAAAGAGGCTTTACCATTATCAAACAAGGCGTGCTTGAACTCTGTTTTGACATCCCGGCCTTGCGCAATT
>JBBPSN010000338.1:0-10895 GCA_038093615.1 Austroboletus olivaceoglutinosus | reverse complement strand
GCAAAAATACGTGTCCACTCCTGGGAAGGAATGGCACGCATGGACGGTGTTACGCCATGCAAGAACCTTGGGCAGCCACGCGGTTGATGACCGAGACTTACCTGCAAACCGAGTATAGCACCGAGAATAAGCATCATAATCGTATTCCCAGCCGACAAGATCCTCATGGCCTCGATGCGATGTTCCATGGTGTCCGCCTCGGCTGGTGTTACGATCGTGCGCAAGGATGGAATCGTCACGGCCAAATAGACCGATATCGCAAAGATGTAGGCAGCTTGCACCGGTGCGTGAGTACGAGATCCAGGAAGGCATGTACAAGCAGATTTACCTAAGCTGGAGCCGTCAAAGAAGATGGCGCTCTCGTCCCAAAGGAGGAGTTTTGCAACTAGGCCGGCCAGTCCAACTCCTATGAAGCCATGCAGAAGCGCCTTGAGTGTCGTCAACGGGACGTCTGGCAAGACTGCTCATGAACGGACCTTGATGGCAGGGGGGGCATTGAAGAACGTCGCGTAAAACTGGAAACCATCCTGAATGGCGTCTTGTGTCAAGTCCTGGTACAAAATACGGTAGTCCACGAAGAAGCATATGAACAAAACGCCCAAGAAAAACGAGCAAGAAGCGAGGACAGCGCCTTGTTTGAAGCCCATGATTGAACTGACTGAGCGATTGATTCACACGCTCTCTCTACTTGACTAGTTTTTGCATAGCCACCTGCCATATCGCCTCGTTCACCCCTTTGGCCTTGCCCAGCTCCTCCCTCAACCGCTCCACTTCCCCCTCCAGCTCTGCAACCCTACTCGACAGTGGCGCACCCAGAGGCTCGCTCGCTTCGACGAAACAACCCAGGTCCCGTTGAAGTTCTGCCTCGGAGTACGCGTAGTCACACCGTCCAACCTGTGGTGTCTGCCGAAATGCGTAAACGCCCACTCCCAACCAAATAAATAACTCACCTCGTCAGTTACGGGCAGCATCATCGACACTTCATGCAGCTCCCTTGCGCCCGCATCCCTCATCCGATGAAATGCTGCGACTGGCCGCACTGGCATCACGTCGCGCGCATCGGCCACGCTAGTCACGTTCAGAGAGAGACTGATATGACCCACAAGGTCTGGAGGCTTGAGCATCGTCGCAAGAAACGATATCGACAAGCCTTTGTGTGTAGAAATCGTCCGCAAAAGTTGGTGTGATGCAATGTCATAGACGTGGATCAGCCCCAACGCCGTCCCGACCAGAAGCAACGATCCGCTCAGTGAGGTACAGAGAGCGGTCAGGGGCTGACCAATGTCAATAAGTCGCTTTCGGTCCGTTGTGCTGTCCACGTCGAAGCGTACGACGTCGGATGCGCCTGCACCTCCAACAGCTTCGATAAACCCCGAGTTGTTTTTGACTTTGCGTTCGCGAAACAGATTGGCTTGGTAGATGGATCCATCAGGCGAAGAGGCGAAAAAGAGGCGTTCAGTGGTGTCCCAGACGACACAACGTATTGGCTTTGGGAAATGAAACGTCGTTATCAGGGATTGGGTCGCTAGGTCCCACAACTAATCGCGCCGTCAGTCGAGAGATTACCAAGTCGTACTCTTCGGTCACCTTTACTGTATGGTCAAGGGATCCGCTCAATATGCGACATGCTGGAAATGAGCCTAGACCACAGACGACATCCGTCACAGGCAAGGTGTGGTCTGATAGCATGAATTGCGGAAGCGGGAGATCGTTTTGGAGGTCGTCATCCACTAGTCTAAGATGGGTCAGTTTATCGGATTACCCTGTGCTAGGAAATTCAATACAGACTTCGACACTGACCACACGCTAACGCCAGAATCTTCACTGGCGGACACCAGCGTCGTTCCATCGTAGGTGAATTTTAGCACGTTGACTTGGCGATAGTGAGCATCCCAGCAGTTGTAAAGTATGCCCGATCCGACCTACTGTCCAATGGGTCATGACATGGGTACATGCTTAAAATGTGAAACGAAACGCGCCTCCCAGAGGTATATCCGTCCCTGAGCAGTACCACCGGCGCAGTACTTTGCCTTCTGATCCAATGCCAGACAAGTCAGCCTTTCAGGTAAAATCACCTTGAGGGCGATCTGGTCCTGTTCGTCGGTCGTCAGTCATTAGCAGAGGAAGCTTTCGAAATACTCGCCTTTTGAAAATTATAGACATTCAAAAGGACCCTGTCTCCTTGCGCCGCAAGCATAATACCCCCCTGACCGTCCTTCGTCTCTACGAAGGCGCTGCAATGCGGTGCGGTGCTAGTTTGCTTGAAGGAGGAGAGCACGTTGCTCGTTTGGAGGTCATGCAAGACGAATGCACCTGGTCCCGAGGCTGATCCGGGTTCTGGACCTGATTGCTGAGGTGCCGTAGCACACAGTACGACCTCTTGGAGGCCCATGGATCGGTGCTCAGCAGGGGGCCGTTGACTCGAGGCAGCAGTGCTATGAGCCCTAGAAATGGACAGAAGGATCGAACGCAGCCACAACAGCAAATGCTCCACACCGCTCGACCCTTGTGACTTGTGTCCTCCCCGTCACCAACGTTCGACCACATTTAACACCTAGCTTTTGTTTTTCAAGAGATCATGGCCACGAACCTATACGAAACATTGGGCATTAGCCGCAATGTCTCTCCAGAGGAAAGTAGGTGTCTATGACGTTTCGCAAACGCTGTGCATGGTGCTCAAACGTTGTCCAAGTCCGAAAGGCCTACAGGAGAAAGGCCTTGGAAACCCATCCAGATCGCCTACCCCAAGGTGCTTCTCCAGCGGAGAAATCTGCCTCTGAGGACATGTTCCGCAAGGTGTGCACACATCACCGCTATCCTGCCCTTTGATTCCTCACCCGCTGCACGCCGTCAGGTAAACAATGCCTACGAAGTCCTCTCTGACCCTCAGAACAGGGCATCATACGACGAGTGCGGCGTCTGGCCTCCTCCCGCGCCTACTCCGCAAGGCCCCTTCACCAACCATGGACCTCGCGAACCCTTCTCAGAACCATTCTTCCGCGAACCCTTCCCCTTCTTCCGCGGCCCTCGTATGGATCCGTTTGGAAGTTTCGGGTTCGGCTCCCGACCTGCCGCAAGGGGCTTTACTGACCCATTCGTCTTGTTCGACTCGATATTTGGAGACCTTCACAGAGCACTCGAGGTTGATCCCTTCTTTGACGCTCCATCTGGGCGCCGCGGTTTCGGTTCGAGTCCGTTTGGTCGTAGCTTCTTTGACGGCGGTTTCCCCGGTTTCCCTTCTATGATGCCTTCTCCATTTGATTTCGGTGGCGGAGGCATGGGGAACAGCAGGATGCAAACATTCAGCAATGGCGGAAACGGGGGGAGGTGGATCTCCGAGAGTTGGACGAGCTCTACGGTGAATGGTGCAACGCAGACCAAGTGCGTGCGCAGGGATTCCGAGGTGGGCTCTCTGATTTCTCGTTTGTGTTCTCGCTCTCATACAACGTAGGGAAATGAACACGTTACTTATCGGCTCCCAGACGGAACCGAGCGTCGTACGGTAAATGGTGTCGACCAATCTGCCTCCCAGCCTCAAAGGGCCTTGCCATCGAGCGCACCTCCTGCTCCACCTATTTCTTATCCGACGCAATCCGTTGCCATGCCTCCTCCTCCTCCTTACTCCGAAGCAATGGCTCAGCCTCCCCTTCGCTCACACTCTTCGAGGCACCACGGGCATTACGATGATTATTCCGGCGATAGACGTGGGCACAGAGACCACGGCCATCACGATGATTATTCCCACAGACACAGACACAGACATGATCACTCGTCACGGGACAAGGAAAGAGATAGAGTCAGGGAATATGAGCCTGAACAGGATCGGTCTGGCCATCGCGACAGTGATGGACGGGGACATGATACGCAAAACGACTCGCCCTGGAAATTATGGAGGACCTGATGCGGGAAGGTCAAGGAGTACTGGTACTTAGATTTTCAATATTCCATCTGCCCCGAGTCTTGTTTCGTGTTATTCGCTCAAGTTCACTACTTGGCGATATCGTATTGTATTGTGAAGTCCTGGATTGTATGCGCTTTTTCACCCCTCTTAATAATATATGTAGCACTACTGTTCTCTTGCCTTGAATCCTATTATTTCCCCACACCTGAGAGGACCAATTAACCTAGCATACTAGCATACTCTACAGTGATTGACATTCTGCATAAATATTTACCATCCTTCAAAAAACGATAGATCCTGCGCTGATAATCCACCAGTCTGTTTCGGTTTCGCAGATTGTGATCCAGCACTTGTAGACGCGGAAGAGACAGGGCCGCCCAGAGAGGAGAACGAAAGCAAGAGTGATGCAGAAGGCAATGGCGGCGGGGACGGTTGTAGTTGGCTCCTTGAACCAAGTCCCTTTCCTGAACTGCCCGCGTCGCGCAAAGATGAAGATGCACCAAAGAGACCCGCCCCCGTAGATGGCACTGTAGAATCCACCCCAATGCCCACATCCATGTTTGGCGGCGGGTGCCAAGCGTCTGCACCACCACCATGAACACTATCCATATCATCCAGCAAGTTGAAATCCCCCTCTCCGGTCAAGGATTTTGGCGACGTAGATGACGACGGAGGTGGTGGAATCGCTACCATCCTCGGTTCGTTCAATTCAGGCGAGTTTGGCCACAAAAACCCCCCGCGCGCTGCCGCCTGATTGACGAGACTTTGCGTACGCTGATGTTCTGCGACGCTGACAGATGACACCGAGAACGCATTATTGATTAGGCTTGTATTGGCAGTAGGTGAGTCAAGCGTCTGACTTGGGGTAGGGGCGTGGTGGACGCTAGAGAATGGAACATCGGTATGCGGCGGTTTCTGGTATTGCGATTGAGATTTGATGGGTAATGGAGGTGGTGAGGGAGTGCATTTCCTATTCTCACTTCGTACGACAACCGGGGGTGAAGAAACAAAGTCATCAAAACTATCCAAGGACGCAGAAATACAAGACCCAGCAGAGCATAACTGGTCAACCGATGTTCGAGAAGCAGGGCTCAATATTGATGACATAGACGACGAGCTGGGGTAGTGTGTGCGTTCGTATATACGACGCGGGGGTGGTGATGGTGGTGACGGTGACCTTCGGGAACCTGAAGATGGAAATGGTGCACGAGTTGGGGGTGGAAAAGATGTAAAGGCAGAGAATTCTTCGTCGGAATCGAGAGAGTCATGGAACGAAGTATCAGTGTTCCGTGTCGTGGATGAAAGACTGGGTGTTATTCTCGAGGGCAAGGCTCCTGGCCGGGGTGTTTGTGGAGGTGAGACCGGTGGTGGGGGGAGGAGTGGTGGGATAGAAAGTAATGGTAGAACTCTTTGCGGTGGCAGAAGTGTGAAAGAAGATTGCGGCAGCGAGTTGGACTGAGAGCTTGGTTGTTGTCTTCGCTGTGTTAATGCTGTGCTCGATGGTACATCTTTTGGATGTGGAGGGGGTGTCTGTGTACGCGAAAACGAAGCTGTAGACTGCGCTGATGGTGGGGGAGCCAGGACAGGAACATTGGGTGTACGATTGGCATTTTGTACTCCAATCACACTCGCACCATCAGGGGTTCCAAGCCCAACAATGGCCGAAAATGGACGGGCCGGCAGTGTTGGTTGCTTGGGGGGCGGTGAAATCGGAGGCGGAAGTCTCTGCGGAACAGGCAAAGGATTGCTCGCGCCTGTAAGAGCGTCCAGGACCACATCATTGGTGTCTTCGTCAGGTGGATCATTCGCGCTCGGAACGATATCAGATAGGAACTCGAGGTCATCCGAAGAAAGCGCCAAGGCACCGTTCTGACTGCTTTTCGCGCGCGAAAACCGATTCAGGAAGCGTGATACAGCTGAAGGGACTGTTGGAGCAGCTACCACGGCGGAATTGGAGTCTGGGGGCGGCGGCGGTGGTATGGATGGGATGGGGGCTTTTGATGGCGACGCGGCTCGTGAAGACGGGGGATGAGGAGCAGATTTTGTACTTTCCAAGCTCGATCTTGCGGATCGTTCACTGGGTGTCTCGACCGGTGCGACTTGAGTTGCAGACGCCCTGCGGCTCCAAAACGACAACAGTCCACCAGTGACTTTCCTTGGTTTCGTATCGTCCGCCGTGTTAACACGGCCATCCTTATCTAGGACTCTCCATCCTACGTGCGCCGTATCTGGGACGGCATCTTTCTTAGCCTTGATGGATTTTTCCCACTCTAGAGAACCCTTTGAGGCTAGCAAACGAGATAGAGGACTGTTGGCACAAGCCGGCAAATGACGTGTCAGCTTGAGTGCTTCGTTCATCGCATTTGCGATTGCAGTTTCTGAAAACTGCACAGGGGGTGGGAGGGCCGAATCGGTGGGAGCCAGCAGGGCAAGAGGAGCCGCGCTAGGGACAACATCAGGAGGCGTGAAGCCGAGATTTGAGGACGTACATGTCAGGAAGATGCTCGAATCCAGATCTCCAGTTGCCGTCGTCGGTGGGTTCGGATGCGGGCCAGATCTCTTGGGAGACCTGGTGACAGCGCCGGAGGAGGGAGTCGAGCAATTCTGGGGGCTGCACTAGACTAAGGAATGAGGGGTAGCGTGCGGTTGTGCAAAAGTCGTACCACGGCGCGAGTGAACTTTTCGGCTTCCTGGCGAGTCTGCTCCCAGTGGTCAGGGGCCGGGGACGGTTCGGGGGTCGACGTGGCGGTCCAGGGAGTAGCCCAGTCGTCGTCGGGCGGGGTGTGGAGGGCAACGTCGGGGGATGGGGGCGTCTGGAATGACGGCGGGGGCTGCGGGGGCCATGAGGGAAGGTCGGGAAGAGTCGCCCAGGGATTGTCCATGGAGGTGGTTTCTCCTCAACGTCCGTGTAGCACGTGATCTCATCGCACACACGGGCGACATTGTTCTCTCCGTCTCTTCCAAGTACGTCCTCATGGCCATGGACATCGCCAACGACGTCGAGAGCATCCTCGACTGGAACGAGGACCGCGTACACCAGTGGTTCACCGCTCTCGGATTTCCGCAGTACGAACACCAGATCAGAGGTACCCTCTCGAAACCCGTGCCGACAACAACTCACCTCGTCCTCACCAGAACACAGCATTTCCGGTGATGTCCTCTGCATGCTGGATCCAGAGTCCCTCAAGGCTGTCGGAATCCCCACCGTCGGTCAGAGGCTGGCCATCCTCAAAGCAATCTACCAAGCCAAGCTCGCGTACCACATACCTATTGACCCAGATCACTACGTCCCTCCTTGTGTGTCCATTTCGCTCGGTCTTCTTCCTCTTGACAAAACCTCGCAGCGGAAGCCCAGGAACGTGTCTTTTCCGTCGGGAAACTCAATGACCTTGTCAAGGAACAGGGTGGGTGACTATCGCTCCTTCCCCCTCCTCCCCCTCGTTACTTCTCGGGTGTATAGCTCAGCGCGTCTCCTATCTCGAAGAAGACAACAGACGTCTAAAGGAGACCGTGGAAATGTTGCTCGAGGAATTTAGCCAAGTTCGTAATCCACAACAATCGGTATGGCACGTCGAGGTCGGTCCCCGGACTACTCACTACCCTCCCAAACAGGATGAACAAACACTAAAGCGACAACCTTCTTTCAAGTGGGCTCAATACGTGAATCCTGCAAAGTCTCCCACCAAGCCAGAGATGGAGTCCCCGAATCCCTCGCCCCATCAAATGGAACACGACATTTCTCAGGTTCGCTCAACGCAGTCTAACCCGATCCAAACTGGCTCTTCCACCTCACGAGTGAACCAACCACCCCCCACGGCCGAATCGCCCGGCTCCCAAACATCTTCGTCCACAAGACCCAATCGACAAGAGAGCTCGGACAATCTCAAGAGTTTCAAGGTTAGCCTGGATGACCCAACGTGGAAAGTCTTGCCAGCTGCGTTGAAGAAATATAAGATCAACAACGATAACTGGCGAAATTACGCCATGTTCATATGTTATGGATCACCTGGTACTGCACGCCCCCGTATACTCTTCAATCGCTCATCATCTACTTGCAGGGAATCGCATCGAACGTTGTCTTAGTTACGATGAAAAACCTTTGCTTCTTTTTCAAAAGTTGAAGGATGCCAAGAAAAACCCTGTTTTCATGCTCAAGCATATTAAAGACATACGTTCGCCAATCGCGGTTGCTCAGCAAAAACACGCTCTACGCAAAGCTTCCATCTCATCCGAGCTCACAAACTCCAACAACAGCACACCTAGCGCTACACCATTGTATCCCAACAAACCTATTGCTGCTGGCCAGGGCAGAGCCATTGCTCGTCCTCCGAAACTCGAGGTAAGTGACCTGTCGGCGCCCGCCCCGCCCCTCACAGGCACTACTCCGCAAGCTGGCTGGCCCGAGGTCATGTCACCGATCGTCGAGAATAAACATGGCGAAGATGGTGCGAGCAACCGCGATACCGCTTCCACGTTGGTCAATTCGATACAGAGCTCCTCTGACCTCTCCAAATCTAAAACATCGACCTTGTATGGATCCACCGAGGCAGAGAATACCAAAAGGGAGATCCCTCCGTCGATGGGTGTTTCGTATGCGGTGGCGATATATCCCTATATGGCAGAACAAGAGGACGAATTTGATGTCGTGGTGTGCGTGTTATCTCTCCTCGTTCCGGTAGCTTTCTCATTTAGACGCACAGTGGGGATACCTTTGTTATTCTTTCGCGAGCCCGCGGCTGGTGGGTTGTGCAACGAGATCCAACTGGCTCTGGTGTGGTCGACACCGATACCTCAAAGCAAGGATGGGTACCAGCGGGCTGTTTGTTAGAGACAAACGTCCCAGTGGCATCAGCCATAGCTGAAGCAACAGCAGCAGCCAAGGCCTCTGGATCATCTGATATCTCCGAAAACAAAACACCGATTTTGCCATTAAGCATCATATCAACGAGCTTCCCTGGTGTTGCCTTGATGGACTACAAGAAGAAAGGAGAAGAAGAGTTGGATCTGGCTAAAGACGACGCATTGAGAGTGTTCAAGCGATACAACCATTGGTCATACGTGCGTCTCCGCTGGTTTGATTTCGTCTGAGGCTCACCATTCTTTTTCTGCTAGGCTGTCAAAGAGGATGGCGGTGATCGCGGATGGGTACCCTCTTGGTTCATTGGGAAGGTGCCAACTCCGGGTGGTGCACCACCCACCCCAAGCACAAGCTCAGCACCTACGATGAGTAATGGACCCTCCTCCCTCGATGCCGATGTTCCGATCCAAAACCAAGTCTCACCGATGTCGTCTGCATTCCCTGGCCCGTCGCAGACTCGCGGATCCGCATGACAAACATACTATCATCATCTGGCGTATCTATTCTCATGTCTTCTGCTTTCTCTGTACCCGATCTTTTCCATCCACCTAATATTCGTACGATAACAAGCTACCGCACCGGTCGCATCGCTATCCTTTGTTCCTTGTTAATGCTCGCATATTCCACATCGTCTCATAGCTCGGTCCTTCCTCTTGCCTCGAGAGTACAACAATCCGCTTACGCATCTATCATGACACGGTTTCTTCTGGGTTCGGGTGACGACGACGCAGGATTGGTCCATCTGCCACTCTATGTCAAACTCCTTTCCGTCGTCATCACTTGTATCATATCAATCTAATGGCTGAACATTTTTTGGACAAACACTATTACTATGCAGCCGTTGCCTAGATTAATTCTACATAATTTGCTGTGATGGTAATGAAAGATTACCGGTACAAGGAAAACCGCTTTTCTGCATGCCCGACTGGAGGGTATTGGACCCAAGGTTAACCGTTGACCTTGCTCATAGTCCAAGGGTCTAGAAACTAGGAACGATACTCGGGACATGTAAAGCTCATGAAACACGGGCGGCACTTGTTCAATCTGCCAGAGTGGGATGTGTCCATAAGCCTCGGAGGGCGAAGTTCCAGAGGGGTGAGTCAGCACGGGGATCGAGAAGCCGACGTGCCCAAGTTAAAATCTTCACTGCGATCCGTGTACACTGTCAACTATCAAACAAGTGATGTCCGACTCGCGAGATCACGATGATGTTATTATCCGGGCTGTCGAGTCAGAATCAGGATCTGTCAGATGGTGTTTTACATTCATATGATGAGAGAGGGACGCAATATTCGTGATTGATGGGCATCGCCAGCGGTGGTTAAGCGTGTGATCACGGAGTCTGGTGGCCACCGTGTCTACTATGCATTTGTGATCTGTCGACGTCGGGATGGCGGTATTCCGGTGGGACCTCTGATGGGCATTCATACTGTCTCCCGGTTGGATCATCATTGATGCTGTGATTATCCCCGAGCAGTGTGACAGTACCACACTCCGACAAACGCGCAAAGCGTTCGCCTCGAGGCGAGCAATTTACTGATTCCCAAAATCTAAAAACAACCTTTCATGAATCAGCCAAAGCAGTGGTATGAGAAAGGAGATCCCTTCCCTCTGTTGATGGGTGTTGTTTCGTTCTCATAATCTAAATTTTCTAGCCGAGATATATTTATCAACTCAGGCCTCAGGTCCTGCAACGAGTAACGGGCCTTCCAGTGGAGTCGTCGGCATATTTATACAAACATTGAACGACCAAATGACGCATATTACGGACTAGATGGACCCAGTTTTGTTCAACACATTAAATCCGCTAGGCAACCAGTGCCATATCTAATGGTAAACCTTCAACACCTTCATAAGCAGGGAAAGGTACCACCCTGTTAGCCCCCAGACTTCCAATCTTCCGCCGTTGACTTCCGACTGTCCATGCCCATCATTCGATGGACCGACGGGTGGAACAAGGTCCGAAACATCAATGGCCCAGTAAGGCCTTCCACCTCGAAATTCGTAAGGCTTGAGCCGAGCGCGCGAGGTGAAAGCCGCGAGGGGAAGATGGAAGACATTGGCTACCTCAGGTTGAGATATCGTCAATGAAATGAGGGATATGGGTGGGAGTGGGGTATCGATATCTTCCGACAC